>PNEQ01073340.1:8993-20972 GCA_003012365.1 Medauroidea extradentata | reverse complement strand
GACACAGGAGTAATTGTGTGCATAACTAATTGTGTTGTGAGAGTTCTAGTTGATTACTGTTTTGTGTATTTCGTAGCTTTGTGAGCTATTAAATCCAGTACTTAATTTAATTCTTTTATTTGTAATTATAAGACCTCTATCCCAAAGAACTCATGGGAATTGCCCACATATAAAGTTTGTGCTCTTCAAACTTGTAACAATACTTACTATAAGTACGAGCAGTAATATTTACCTATCCCATGCCCTCACGGCAACGAACGCACTTCCAGCTCGTTTACGATACACAAACTTATCAACAGCATATCACTACACTCAAGTGTCTATTCTTGCGCTAATAACACCGCATATAGGTTTTTTTTATAGTCATTACAATACAGTGTAGGTCACGGCCGTAGAAGAACAGGTCTGGACACTCGCCTGGATATTTGACCCCATTTTGTTTGGCTGTAGTTCACCAAGTTACCGAGAATATTGTGTTTTATTGGCGCTGATGTTACGGCGGTCGGACTAAACTCCGCCCAATTCCTATCCGCTAAGGTAAACAATTTATCAAAACGTTTTTTTATCAATTTATGAAATACTTTCTTCGCTCACAAATTTAAGAAAAGGCTCCAGCAATCTTTATTTACTTTATAAATTTAACAATGGAAAAAAGTGGACGGAGTTTGAGTCCGACCGCCCGGAAAACAGCGCCAAAAAGTACGGCATTCTCGGTAACTTGACGAACTACAGCCAAACAACAAGGGAGTCAAGCAAAATACATTGTTAGATAGGCGAGTGTCCAGACCTGTTCTTCTACGACCGTGGTGTAGGTGTCTCGTGTAACGAGATGCGTGAAAACGTATGTACACAACCCTAACCCACTTCACAAAAAAGTCACGTTCAATTCTTATAATCCACCCATGATAATGTAACGTGTTGTTTTAGATGTGTATGTATATACAGGCTGTAAAGGTTGTAAGGAAATGAATAGCCCAAACTCCGGGAGGGGGTTATAAAAAAGTAAGCCGATATTATATGAGTCACTTTTAAGTCAAGTGAATATTAAGCGAGGTCAACCCAAAACACGAATAAATCGGTAGCAGTTTTAAAAAATTTCGGTAGATTTCGGTAGCTACGCGAAACAAGTAAAATGATAAATTAAAAAAAAAAAAAAAAAACGTGGAATGAATACTTACGAAATGCAGCAAATTTACATCGTCACAGGTTCTTAAATTTTCATTTTAATTATTTGGACTACAATTTGTTGGGTATATAATAACAAATAATATATAATCAGTACCCTTTATAAATATGCAGATTATTAATAACGTGGTATGAAATCAACATAACAATGACAGTATTAAAACGTAAGGAAAACACTAATGCAATTCGGTTACAGTTTTAATTTCAAACAAAAATAAACATCAACACATCGTCTTTATACACGCAGTGGTACCACCATACCAATCACGTATTTGTACATTATTCTATTTTCAACTGATTTTTAAATAATATAACATTTGCAACCGCGCAATACGAACTCAAAAATAATTACACGAAACAAATTTATTTGATATTATTACATTTTGGAGTAACATATTTGCATATTCCTACCAATGCAATAACTTTACTGCACATTATCTTTATCACTTTTACCTTTGTAAAGGTGTTCTTTTATCATTTTAAGCAGTTTTTTTTGTCAATTTGAAAGTTATAGCAATCATTGCTCCCAATAAAGCTTTCAGCGTGCAATAGACCTGTTAAAGTTTCTGTTGAATGCCTGTTCCTTTACTTGGTTTTCATTAAATTGACAGAGGACAAAATGTGTTCCACATTCGCTGAAGAATGCGGCAAAACAAGTAAATCTGAAGCAAATTTACCTAGTACTGGAAACATCGGTGTCTTGTCGCCAAATTTCAGTTTATTTACTTTACCCCAAAATATTTCAACACCATCTTCAAAACTTTGAACATCATCGAAATTTCTAAGAGTAAGAGCATGCAGAATAAACTGATGTAGTAAGAAATTTTCATGGGAAATTTAACGCATTAAAATTATTTAAATTTCCAAACGTTACTCCAAGTATTGTGTTTTTGCATGCGTAAAAAAGTTTTAGTGGTATTCCGTGACAAGGCAGTCATCCTACTTTGGGGTATGTCCCAACCATGTTTATACCCGAACTTGGAATATTTTTCTTATATATTATTTGACTAAACGTGAATATATGTTAAGCACTTATTTTCTTCTACTCTCATGCCTTAATTCCTTCTCACACCATGTCATTCTTTTCAGGTCATGGCCCAAAACTCGAAAACCTAAGTCTATGAATAATTCGATTATATTGAAGTAAGATCCACTATTCTATAAACTGTATCTGTAACATATATATAATTACACACAATACTGCAGAGACAGATTTACTACTTACTTATACTACGTATATTAAACACCTTTCGACATTTGTGTATGCCACGTTCACATCCACAGTCTTCCCCGTTGTTCACGAAAGAAACGATACCGAAGAACGGCACCCTTTAAAATTGTTAGTATCATATGCAACAAATCAACAGAGGCTCCAAAATAAAAAATACATTGGTATGAAAGTTAAAAATACAATTTTCTTAAGTAAATTATGAAAGTTAGTTAATAAAGTGATATGGTTGGGATCCCAAAAAGACGGAATTTCAAACGCAAAATATAATTAAAGTATACCTAAGCCAATTTATTATGACGTGTGCCGCGGACACCCGCACGTCACAAACATTACCCCAACTTGCCCTGCAATTCCCATTAAAGTTGTGGTAATGTTTGTGACGTGCGGGCTTAACGCGCCGCTACATAAACACGTGACAAAGTGGTGAACACGAAAACTGATCCATGCTGAATTCAGGCAAACTGATATCATTTGTAGACTCTACAGATTTTCTAGAGACCTACAGGCACCATGAGAATAAACGTTCTTCTTTTTAATTTTTCTATGAGTGAGTGATGTTTTTGATTAGGGCAGTAGGACGCTATGCCAAAGCCCACCAAAATCGTCATCGTATTATTTTGTTACGTCTTACAAAATAATACTTAAATAGACATTCAGTGTCCAACAGTTGCATTTCATTATCCGAGATCAAGTTAGGGAAACGAGTTGCTACAGTTGCAAGTGAAGCTGAATTGCCTTCTTTGACAGTGCTAGGATTCATGAACGCCAAGTATTTTACAACACTATGTCTCATAGGAAACCTGTCTACAATTTGCTTTCAAGCTCTCACTGAAAGTTGTTTCTGCTATTGTTTATGCAACTTTTATGCAAAAATATACGTCCTCAATTTTAATGAAATTTCTGGGATTTTTAAATCAACATTTTCAATGGGAGTGTTTTGCAGGTATGATCTGTCTAGGAAGCATTCAAAAAGAGGTTTCAAAACTGTTGTGACTTTTTTATAAAGCTAAAAAATTTTCGGACTCTCTGCTTGCATTTTTTGCTAAGATTTTCGAAAAATAGAATAATTAAATACAGAAACTGAAGAAAAAGTTTTGTTACAGGATCTTTCAGCTCGGCGAGAATATTTTCAGCTATTTGAAGATCGGTGCTGCTTACAGCATCAGTTAAATATAACATCAATGCTCCGTATTGTTCCAGTATTTTGGAGACAACCATGTGGACAGACAACCATCTGGTTTGTGAAGGGTGGAGAATTTTGTGCTTTTCTATATTACAAAATGCCTGAAATTCAGCCAAGTTTTCCGAACGTTTGGGGCTTGCATTAAAATAATTACTAATATCCCTTGTTAGATCCTCAACGAACCTTGGTACTTTCTGACGTGCATATGAAGCACATAAATGAAAAGAATGGCAAATACACTTCATAACAAATAAATTGGGATATATCTTGTTTTAGCAGTGATTGCAAGGAGTGATTTTTGCCCATCATTACATTTGCTCCGTCTGATGTGAACCCTACAAAATTTGTTTTATATGCAATCTAGTGAGCATTAAAGAAATCAACAATGTGCTTGCACAAAGTGTTTGCATCTGCATCCACTAGTTTTATCAAATTTAAAAAGTGGTCTTTCACCTTTCCTGATTCATCAATATATGTTACAAATAAACACAAATGTTTTATTGTAGACATATCTGTAGATTCATCAACAATTAATGAAAATCGCCTGAATTTAGTTCGTTGCACAACTGTATGAGACTTTCCTTTCCCAGTACGTTCTGCAAAATGGCAGTGCTTTGGTCCTTCAGCAGGAGAGTTTCTTCGCTATTTCGGAGTCTGGACAGACATTTTTCACCAATGAACACAGACGATCCATTGTTGCAATTGGCAGATTGTGTTCTGCTACAAATGCTGTCAGCCGGATTTCCGCTACGGACCAAAATGTAATAAAAATTGTTAGCAATTATAAAACTGTGTTTATAATATATAAAAAATATTTTCAGATTGCGTTAGTAATATAGAATACTAAATTCTGAACAATAGCATTATTATAGTTTTTAAAAGCGGCAATTTTCCATATATCGCGATACTAACCGAAACCGAATCACTATTATGCCTACAAACTCAAAGCCCATTCCTGTTTTGGTGTCATCTTCAAGTTTTCTCTGTTGGTCTGTTGGTCATCGTTATTTCGAAGCAGCGTGGCAAGAAGACTCATGACTTTTCGATTTCGCATGTTTTGAAATAGCGTCTATTCCACTGACTATTTTTATATCTTTATCACAACACATACAAAATGCATATTCATTCCCCTTTCTGCTTCTCATCAACCACCATTTAAATTCTGTCACTTCCTCCCACTGTGATTTGTAAAACTGATATTATTTAATTTTTTTTTATTTTTACTTTTCCGAGTTTCGCCGCAACTGTCACTGTAACTTTCCATCTTTTATTACTGCCCATAAAATTACGATGTTTACCACTTCTTACAGCGATGTTCGACACAGCACAACTCTTACTCCACTGGATAGCTGAAATCTGAATCTGGACACTAATCGGGGAAGTTTCTTTTACGATAATTTACTACAGAAACTGGGGAATCTCTAGAGTCATGCACAGGTTGTGCAACAGCAAAAATTTTATACAATTTCGCCACAGCTTTCTTACAGTAACACATCACTTACATTGTATTTTATGCTATGTTGCTGCATTTCTGGAAAACGGCCAACTATGTACGTTACTGCAATAATTTTTTTCTTCTGATTGTTAGTGATTTATTAAATATATAAGCCAAAAATATTTCGGTAGAGTCGGAAATATTTCGGTACATCGGTAGACGACAGTCAGTTTCGGTAGGGTTGGCAACGCTACATGAGCCCTTGAAAATCGAGTATAAAGATAGCATTTTGTTAAAATATCAAAAACTGTTAGGAGTTAAATTTCAATTTGGTGGATGGTGTTAAGTGTTTTTGAGATCTTTAACCTGTAAAGATTTCAGCCTTCAAACCATCCCCTTTCATGAAAGGAATGGCGGTGGCCAAAATAATAAGGCATACGATTACTTTACCGTCAGGTTTTATAACATTTTCGTGTTGTCTATTCGAGCAGTACATCAAAAGGAACAAATGAGCGCCTATAATGCACCGTTCACTAGAAAAATGCACACAGTTGTTGCTGTGACAATAACGCAACGTCTGGTAGGCTATGCAGGCAAAACGTGGTGCTTCCGCCAACGAATTACTGGTTTGCATGTGCACCGTTCTCTGAGGAAAATGCATCCTATGATAGAATTTTTTTAAAAACATATCGCAAAACCCATCCAAGTAAATTTTAAAAATCTTTAGGCTCGACTCGATAGCAGAATTCTAACTATTAAATAAAAAAAGAAGTTTTTTTTAACATAACATTTCTGTATGTACAGTCTGAAAGAATTTCAACAGTTTTAAAAATGTTTAATTAATTTCGCTGAATGACAGAAACGGAGTACTACGATCCCAAAACATACAGCGGCGGTCACAAAATTATCTTTCCGCAACACGCAGCGAAATAAATAAATAAATAAAACCACTGAAAACATATTTACATTTTTTTTTTTTCAGAAAATTCTAAAGGAGTGTAATGCTTAAAAATTAGTGTTAATTTTCCTCCAAATATAAGATAATATTTTGTAAAAATGCTTCAAAACCATCGAGTCGCGCCTAAATTTTTTGAAATATTTTTTGGCTGGATTTTTAAAAACCTACGCGACAGGTTGCATTTTATTGAGAGCACGGCGTATTTACAAACCAATAATTCCTTGGTAGAAGTACTATTTTTGCCTACATACCAGGCGTTACATTATATTTCATACCAACAACTGTGTGCGTTTTTCTGGAAAACGGAGCATTCTAGGCACTTACAACAAGAGGACCTTTTTTTGTCGGATGGACAACATGGAATGTTCCCAAGATCTGACGGCAAAGTAACTTTATGCAATGTGATGGAGCCAGTCCTATTACATTCATGAAAGAGAAAGGTTAGAAGGTTGACTTTTTTATAGGTTAATGTGTATGGAAAGGTACGATGTCGAGCAAACGACTGGAATACTCAAACTTTAATAAAATCTTAACTACACTGTTAAAAATGTCCATGAATTTACGGGAAATTTTACGGAAACGTCTGTTTAATTAACGGAAATATTATTTTGTAACACAATTATACATAATTATGTTTCATTTATTAAACATATGTAACACTGCGAGAAGAAACTGAATAAATAACCGAACGCATTATTGTGCCTGCATCCTAAATAAGTCACATAAATATGCGAGTTTCCATAAAAGGAGCTAGTTGCCTTTGTCTTCCGTAAATTAACGGACACTTCAGGAGAATGTTTTACCAGCACTTCTCCGTAAAACAAGGAAAATTATTTTTAACAGTGCCACCTAATGTTTGTGAGAGTTTTTTTAGCAACTGTTGTTTAGTACTCCTTAGTAACATACTAAAAATTTCACTGACATTCGGTACCACTTGAAATACTCTCATGCACACCGTTATAAATTTTAACGGAAATGTACCGTTAAAAAACGGAAACAGTTTCCGTAAAATTGAAATACGTAAATGTCTATAGTAAATATACACTACAGAATCATACGTAATACGTCCATAAGTCAGCTGCGGACACTTGCACGGAAAAAAATCGAAAATTTATGGGTTAGACACATGTAAATATTACGGATGTATTTTAATAACATCACCGGTAAATCTGCAAATATGTAGAAATGCACAGTAGCATTATAGACATGTAAGTATGGCTCAGTTCCGTGTGATGGAACTGTTTTACGGAAATTTCTGTTGGATTAAGAACTAAGTTTCTGTGAATCCACGGAGGTATCCGGAGAAATTTTTACCGGAAATTCCGTAAATCGACCAAGAAAAATGTTTACAGTGTACTCATAAAAATTCGATGAGATTTGTTTCCCGAGTAGATATTTTACCAGCGTACGTTTATTTATATAGCACTATGCGGTAGTATGCTTTACTTTCGAGTAAAAAATTAGAAACTGTTTTTAGAAAAATAAGGGTCTGAAACCACAAAATCTACAAAAATGCCAAACTGTCATTGTTATAATTTTTAATGCAATAATATCTAGACCTCTATAGTAACCGAATTAAAAAAAATACTCGCGTTTTAATTTGAATATATTTTTTACTATCCGAAAATCTCTGTGCGACAGGTTTACGGATGTTAAAATTGTTTTCAAAGGCGTACGTCTGTGTGCATACTGGCGTGTTGGTGTGTGTTTGTGTCAAGCTGGTTTTTATGTGCTATTGTCTGTTTAGGTACACGGATATGGGTGTGTTTTGTTTAAGAAATTTATATTGTTACTTTAATTCTGATTGACAGTCCTCAATACGACAATTTTTTTTTTAATCTGCAGAAAAATCAGCGACTGAGTAATTAATTTTTCATAGTAAACGCATTCACTTTTTCACAGTAACTGTTTATTCCTTTCTCAAAACAAAAGTGTTAAAGTAAGAAAAAAATGTGCGTGTTCAAATGTTTCCTTTGTTACAGTTGTAATTTTACTTGCGACAGTGCTCTCACCAAACGTGTTTCGCAAAACCAATTTTATCAACAATTCTCGTTTGTACGGTAAGTCGTAATACTTATTTGAACTCGTTGGATACGGGTGGGAAATGGGATCAGGAACATGTTACAGTAGCTTTTAGATGCATATCGACGTAACATACTTACGCCGTTATATCTCTGAGCCTTTCATTATTTACAACACGCAGTATATTTACCTTTCGTCCAACGGTCAGTGGAATTTTCCAATAGCATGTGGCGTGGCCACTCCTTTTCAATGTACAGTAGTTAGCGTGTTACGGTCATTTTAAAGGTGATATCCGCAGTGAACATGTCGAATGACGCATTCTAATACAAATTCGGACAGTACTTTACCTTGCGCAACAGTCCATCTGTTTTTCTTATTATACTTGCGAAAATTGGTAACAATTCATAAAATTCACCAGATTGTTTGCTTCACCGACAAACGCCGTGATAATACTTCTTGTTCCAGCTGATTCACAAGTCATGTTTACATTTTTGTGGCAATTTCTTACGCTAGCGTGTGTATCAAAAATCATAAACAGTGAAAACAGTGATCTACGTAACTCTGTAGAGAGTCCAACTATTGGTAAAACAGGCGTGAATTTCGTAAGACATACTTCCACATTGCTACGCAATTATTTCATTGGCAATTTTCATTCTTTGATAATTGCAGTAGAAGACGATGCAGACTCACAAACCTCAGAAGAAATATTTAATGACATTCACGAAAATATATTACTTAATTTACATTCTGAACCTGGCAACAGTTTGTTAACTGCTTCAATCATCTTGAAAGGGATCAACAAAGAACAACATATTGAAGAGAGACAGTTGAACAGTTTGAAAACTAAAATATTTGGTAACGATTGCTGTTTCATGATTTTATCAGAAGAAAAGAAGGACAGAGCTTTTGTTGGAACACTTAAAACACTTTCCAAATATTCGTTCTGGAATGTAGAGTCCCGCTTTCTATTTGTTCATGTGAGAAAATATAAAAAATGCGAGAATAAATCATACGACTTCATTAGAAGATTTTGGATCCTTCATGGAATACTCAATTTTGTACTGGTTTGTGCCTGTAAAACGCTCTTACATACGTCGATAATGAATGAAAAATTTTCACAGTACGAACTACTTTACATTAAGTTCGATCCTTTTGAAAATGGTGGTACTGTAAAACAGCTTACCAATGTAAATGACAACAGCAGTTCCATATTCAAAAGGTTCCTGAACTTAAAAGGGTATCCTTTAACATACGAAATTTTTCACAATCCTCCATATGGATACACTGAATACAGTCCAGAAGGTGAAGTTCTCTATAAAGGAGCTGAAGGAAACTCAATGAACATATTTGTAAGTATTCTCAACGCATCTACTGTACCCAATAACTTCAATCTGACAGGATACGACACGTCGCAGTGGGCTATTCCTCGTAAAAATAACGCAATTCCAGATGTAATTGGATATATGACACCAATAACTAATAGATACATAAACCAGAGTACTTACCCTTTTAATATTGATCGTGTCATTTTAGTAGTACCTAAAGCAGAAGAGTTGCCTCGTTGGATGAACGTGATTCTACCTTTCACAGAAGAAACTTGGATTGGATATTTCTGTTTCTTTTTCGTTATTGTAATATCTTGGACGGTCATAAAGCATTTTAGTTCTGAAAAACGGCTCGAAAGAGTTGACATATTTGAACTGATAAGATTACAAATTTTTGGTCAATATCTTTACAGCCATTCCCGATTGTACTTGAGGATATTTTGGGTGACACTCTTCCTATACAACTTGCTTATTGCTAATTCCTACAGCGGCATGTTGACGAGCTTTCTCACAACTCCGAAATATTACCCTGACATGAACAGTCTAGAAGACTTTATATGCATCTCGTCGAAAATCGGAGCGGTAGTGATGGACACTGAACGCATGGCTGAAGAAATGAACACTTTCGATTTTGACGATCCTGCGACTCAAATCATTATTGAAAGACTACAGCTTCTTAGAGACGAGACTGAAGCTCTTGATCAATGTGTGAAATTCAAGAACATGTCCTTGCTAGCAACTATCCAGCAAGCGACATATTTTATGAAAAATTTGGAGTATACAAAAAATGGCCGACCCTTACTGCACGCAATGCGTGACTTTTATTTCGCCACAGCAAATATGGGTTTTCTGGTGCGAGAAAATTTTCCTTTCTTGAACGAACTTGAAATTATGACCAGTAGATTGAACGAAGCAGGTATCATGAAAAAATGGATAAGTGATATGCTGTACAACAGCAGCTCAACTTTTTCGTGGATGCAGACAGAAGACCAAAATATAAGCCTGTCTCTGGAACATCTACAGACACCATATTACGTATTAATTTTTGGCATTTTGTGTGGCGTAATTGTATTTTTATTTGAAAATATGTTCAATGAAATTCAAAATAAAATAATCGGTGTATTCTTTTATTGTTGGATTCCTGGAATATCATCTAAAGAAGTAAAACTTGAGTATGGATTAATGACTATACTTAATAGTAAAAATTGATTGTCAGTGTATTTGGGTCTATGACTAAAGATTTTACCCATTTTCAGAAAGAGCAAGAGTTCAGAAGCAACGCTATTCCAATCTATCCAAGTGGACGTTTCCATTTGTGGCCAGGTTTGCGAAGTACTCCCACTTCACTGGTCCTGTCGTTCCACCATGGCTTCATACATCAGTTCATTCTCATCAGTGTTCAAGACTTCGTTGTTATAGTCTACTATCCAAAATCTCTCTACTCCAGTATATCGCTCATGGTAATCGACTGACAGCAGTAAACAACTCCTTCAGTTTTTCACCTCACAAGTCCTACGTTATCAGCACACTCACACCATCAACACGTCAAGTAGAAGAAAAACGACATGTTCTTGAAACAGCAATCCATCTGGTCGTCAGAGCCTGTTGCCTCCGTAACATGAAGACTGGTCAAGACATACCACGGCAGGGCAAAGCATGTTCAATGCGGTATAACTGGCTACCTAGTGAGCTCTGTTGCAATTATCCTGCGCTGGCGTGTACTGCAGTGTTCCCGCAAGTTAGGCGAGACTTTGTTTCTCTGGTTGTCGTGGTAGTTATGTGTTTTGTGGCAATAACTCACTCCAGCAACACAAAAACTGTGTGGAAATTATTATGTGTATATAATTACTTCAGTGAGGTATGTAATGTATTATAAGGAAATTTGTTTGCTAACCCAGTCAGGATATTGTATTTAACCATGTTTAGTCATATAATACAGGTAGAGAGGATCATACTGTTGATACGAGACTCCCTTCAGGAGGGAATTCACGCAAAATTTTAATGATTTTAATAATTCTTATATTTGTACGAGTTATGGTTTGTTTTGTGGGCACGTATCGCAACTATTTTTTTTTACAGTAATGACATATTTATCTTGCATTAATAATTTTTGCGTAATGGCGCGTCAAAGTCCAAATTTTCATAAAACGGTTTTATACAAGAAAGGAAAGCCAACTGACTTACAGAAATGAAATAATTCACAGAGAAGGACAGTGTCACGGACTACGCCAAGGTATGTACGAAAAAGAGCATTGAAATTTTTTGTACTTAAAAATGGCAGAATATTGGCAATTTTTTTACATTAATTTCAGCAATTTTTAAAATACAGAATATAATTAATATGGTTTTTGTACGAACCTTGACGTAGCCCGAGACACTAGTCTTCACTGTGAATTATTTCATTTCTATAAGTCAGTTGGTTTTCCTTGCTTGTATAAAACCGTTTTATGCAAATTTGGGCTTTCACCTGCCATTATACAAAAAAACCATGAAAGGTAGAAACTTTCAGTACTGTAAAAAATAGTATATATATATATATATATATATATATTTATATTTATATTTATATATATATATATATATATATATATATATATATATATATATAATATTTCGTATGAATATAAAAATCATTAAAAC
>PNEQ01073331.1:84416-134313 GCA_003012365.1 Medauroidea extradentata | reverse complement strand
CCGAACATCCTCATGCAATTTTGGAACACGAGAGGGATAGCCCAAAAGTCAACGTTTGGTGCGCCCTTATGCACAACAAAGTCATTGGGCCGTTCTTTTTTGCAGAGAGATCAATAACAGCGAATATCTACCTAGACATGTTGGAACTTTATGCAGCACCTCAGCTACAAGAGTTTCAGCCTTGGGTTGTGTTCCAACATGATGGTGCACCACCACATTGGGGATTGAATGTCCGTGATTTCCTTAATGGAACGTTTCCGGACCGTTGGATTGGACGTGATGGACCAACATCCTGGCCACCGAGATCACCTGATCTTACCCCCCTCGATTTTTTTCTTTGGGGATTTGTTAAAAAAAAAATGTATGCAACACGTGTACCTGATGTTAGGACATTGGCTCAACGCATAACAGAGGCTGTCGCTTCTGTTTCAGAAGATATGTTGAAGAAAACGTGGCAAGAAATTGATTATCGCCTTGATGTTCTACGGGCCACCAACGGTGCACATGTAGAAGTTGCCTAATATGGCAAAAAAACTTTATGAGTTGCACATAATGTTCGTCCAAACCGCAGTTTGCTAGCATTTGTAGTTTTCTAGTTATGAATTTTTGTAATGAGGGAAAGACTTTATGGACACCCTGTATATATATATATATATATATATATATATATATATATATATATATATAAAGTGTTAATGAATTACGTTTAAAACATCCTGTAGCGAGATAGCCGACACTGAGACAATAAATTTGACATAGGACACTTGGGATCGCAATAGTCGGGAAACGCCTTAAAATTGGCGCCCAAACGCTGAACATATGATATAGGTTATTCGGGATATTGTGAGCACTAAAAATTAAACCTTTGAAAAATATCACTAGCCGTTACTGCATGTAATACAACAAAAACTACAGTTGTCGTACTGTTTGTATGGTTGGCAGCGAAATAACGCAATATGGCAGCGAAATAACGCAGTTCCATGTGTTCACCTATTTAAATTCAACAATGCAGAAACATACTCAACCGAAATAGACATAATTGTATTTTATATAATTAATACACTTTTTTTAATCAAACTGTAGCGATTCATACTGACTGTACATTTTATCATTCACGCGTAAGAATAAAGTGACGTGTCCGGAGGGGTCTGACGTTTCCCGTCGCTAGCCGTTACGGGCGTAAAGATACGCATTGGCTGAAAATAGAACTTTAGCAGGGCTTGCGTGAGTGCTCAGTTTATCCCGAACCGCCTTTATCACAGATGCCACACATGGCTGCATCTGTGGCTGTCAGGCGTAGCGCTCGTGTTGAATCAAACCAATTAATTGTGTGCACTTAGCAGTGTACCACCTGGCCCACGTGTACTGTCGTAGCCATCTTAATTAAGGCCGCGGCCTTAGTTCTGGCAACCCTGCCAGGAAGGGTAAATTTAACACTTATTTTTAGGGACCCTTGATTTTCTCGAAAAGAATTTTGCCGCACTTCGTTTCAGTGACTTGTGCACATCTTCAGTTCTACTTCATGGTTATTGGCAGCGTGTCATTGTGAAGTGATGTCTCTCATTTGACTTCGCCAATCACAATAACGTCACTACAACTTCACAAGTCTGTGATTTGCCAGTCAAACCCCAAGACACGTCAGGACTAAAGACGTCCAACCACTGGTTAGTAAGCAGAGCTGCAGATGTTCACGTAAGTCACTGAAACAAAGTGGGGCAAAATTCTTTTCGCGAAAATTTGGGGTCCTTACTTTCTTTGTCTCGCCAACGGCAGTGGCTTCCCCTGATTCGCCGGTGTGCAGGACACAATAACGAATCAGGTACAGCCATGGCCTTTGAAGAGCTAAAAGAAGTGTTAAACTGACCCTTGTCTGCAGGGTTGCCAGGTCTAAGGCCGCGCGGCCTTCTATTAAAGATGGCTATGGTACTGCTGACGTGAACAGTTTACTAGGTTCCAATATGGTGTCTTCTGCAGAGTGTTTGTGTACGTTTCCTGCGCATCAGCGAAGTGTTAGTTAACACTGTCAGCAACATGATACACTGAAAGAAAAATTTTGTACGACATTTTTTTCCGTGTACAATATCTTCAAGACATTGGAAATATTGACCGGCTTCACGACTTCATGTAATGTTACGTGGCAGTAAATATCACGTCATGTCACTACCAAAAAACTCAAATTGAAGTAAAATTATTTTTAAGAATAAATAGCGTATGTAAGAAACACAACCTGTGGGTCTTATCAGGAAAAAACCCCGGCGATTTCGTTCCTGCATTTAGTTTATATTTATTTAAAGTACGTGAGCTCTTGACTGGTCTAAGGATGACCAGTACGGCAGCAGTGTGCTAAACATATTTACTAGAAGCCTTGTACTGTACGCTAGTACAATTACAATAATCTAATTATCAAGGTCGGTGATGTAATGAAACATTTCAGGTATTATTTTCTTTATTTCATTGGTCTTTACGTCTCGTCGACAGCGATGTCATTAGAGACGGTTTACGCACAACATTACACGAGCTGTTTTAGGAAACCAAAAAGTAACCGAAATTAGGATGGCCGGCGCTGGAGATTTAACCCCTGTCCACCCGAGTCCAAACGTTTTACCGTCGCGGCACCTCGCTCGTTCATTTCAAGTAGGTAAAGTATAAAATTATTATTATTTTCCCTGTTTTACAAAGCCACTCAACCGAATCGTTTTTAGATTTGTTCCAGAAACATAGTCACTGGTGGAAAATATTTATTCCTTAATTATGTATTTTATCGCTTCAACATTATCAAAGCCATGTATAATACGCGCACACGAAGTAATGGGAAGTGTTTAAGAGTGCGTGGTAGATAAATAAACGTTGAATACATAAATTGATTTCTACGCATTTTTCCTAAGCCATTATGGATAAAATACTCAATTACAATCCTAGATAATGATATTTACCAACTTTATAAGTAAATATTTATCCAGAATTACTAATTCGTTACGCGTGATCTCTTGTGCAGCAGTTAAATGCACGAGGTTCCGGCGTCAGAGATTGTGCCTCAGAAGTTCGTAACACTGGAAACAATTTTGTTTAAAACGTTGGCTAAAACTGTTGTCTAGGATTGCTATTGTTTAATTTTCGTAAATTGGTTTCAAGAAATCTACAGTTATAGATTAATGCTTTTAGCGTTGAATTATGTACCTCGCCCTCTTAAGAGCGTTTTTTTTCAATACCGCGTGAATTTCCCGTGAACTGGCGTAAATGCAAGGGAAATTGATTTGTCGTTTAAGTGGAGACTTGACTTCCACGACAGTTCAAAATCATTTGCTTCAAAGCCAGGCTAAGTTAAATTACCGTGTCAGCGTAAAAATATTGGGAACAGTGGGGTTGTCTTTTTGTAGATAACATTGAAGAGTTGGTAAACGTGATAGGGAAATGAAAATTGCCAAACCCAAGGAATAACTTCAACAGTGTATAGGATGATTAACGAGAAATTGCCGTTACACGCAGGGATTATTCCTTGCGTGAATTGCAGCAAAACATGTTATGTAAATGTGGAACCAATTCCCAATATTGACAGAGTGATTCGACAATTGGGAACTGCGTGTGGGGGCGGATGAACGACATTGTTTAGCAAAGGATTGCACAAACATGGAAGGAACTGCTTGTGCGTATGTTGCAAGCATAGAGGTAATATATAGTAGAGGGAACATGACGTCACAAATGTGTGTCCAACATGGTCTCGAGTGTTTGATGTTGTTTATTTATGTTTTCTCGGCGTTAAAATGCAGTCGTGTTGTTTGAAACTCATGGCGTACCTCCCAGAATATATGTTTAGTCATGTGGTGTCACCAAGATCTCGGTTCAAAACCTTCTAGTAAGTATGTAGCTAATATTTACTTTTTACTAAAAACAGCTGGGTTAAGGAAAACAGTAACATGGCAAACATTGTTTACCTTTGTCGTTCTGAAATTTCTACGCAATTATACCATGTGATAATATGGTAGTATGCTCGCCTTAGTGCATATATTCATAAGGTACCAAAATAACCCAACGTAGTTGTGATTACTTAAGCAATTATTATCTTGGCTTTCAATGGTATTTCATATCTCCCGCGCATATTCCACTAAAGTCACGTGACACATGTTGAACACACAATTTCGTACGCAGCTGTATAGAGGATACTCCCTCTACCCTATATTTACTCTAAGGTTGCAAGCAACTACAGAAGAAAACACAACGGCGCTTGTGTGGCTGCGTGGAGATAGACATGCGGCTAACATGTGTGGACGTCACAATAACATTCTTAACATACAATCACGCGCCATGTAAGTTGGCGGGTAACGAGCTGGAATGTGTTGCGTATAATATTACTGCCGTTTGAAATCCGAATGGCTGATTTAAATAGGTCGATTTCATTCCGGTATTTATAGGCTACTATGTGTTTTTACAGCGGCCTGCTGCTTGAACTCCTTGAATGTGCCCTTCACTCAGTAGTTGCCACTCGCCATCTAAGCTGGCACGCAGTTTATAGTATAAGCTTTTTTTAAACATATTTTATAAGCTTGTCAGGCGTGGTTGCGGTGCTCAAATGTATAAAATAGGTACAATAATTACAGATTATGGTATATCGCGAAAATGTTTTGTGGTTGGAAGGTCAGGTCCGACTAGGCCTATAGTTAATCCATTCTAGTTAAAATTACTTTTAATGCAAACTGTTAACACTGCTCCCCTCCAAATTGACTATAATGGTAGTATTTATGTTTAACTTTGTATAAACTTGTAGAACGTCTTTATTCAGTTATTTATTTATCCCTGTAACTCTCCTCTGTAGCGGGGCCCTAGTATAAATTCATTTTTAATGTCTCTCAACAATGTCTTCGAGCAGCACACGGTCTTGGTAGATGTATACGAGGGAAAGGGGGAAGGAGTCGGCCAGAACCATCCCAGCATTCACCTGGAGTGACTTCGGGTAACCCTACGGAAAACGGGAATCACGATGGGCGGAACTGGATATCGAACCCGGGTCCTTCCAAGTGCGAGGCGAATGTTTTACCACTGCTCGGTGTCGTCAATCACCCCACTTCTTATCATGCCCGCGGGAGATGTCTGTCCAAGAATCGTTTTGGAAATATTTTGAATTGCAACTGTTATTCATGTGTCACCGTCACTAAGTATTAGGTACTTTAGAAATAATTTCTAAACTGCAACCGTTATTCATGTGTCACCGCCACTAAACATTGTTTTAGATATAGTTTTTAAATTGTAGCCGTTATTCATGTTTCACTGTCACTATGCATTACTTTAGAAATAGGTTTTAAATTGCAACCGTTATTCATTTGTCACTGTCACTAAGCATTACTGCAGAAATAATTTCTAAATTGCTACTGTTATTCGTGTGTCACCGTCACTAAACATTACTTTAGATATAGTTTTAAAATTACAACCGTTATTCATGTGTCACCGTTACTAAACATTACTTTAGAAATAGTTTTTAAATTGCATCCGTTATTCATGTGTCGGCGTCAAATTTCTTTTGGTTTCCCCACACAAGCTCAAAAACATAATAAAAACTCAGTTGGTAAGATCAGCAAACTATTCATCGCTCCACCCACGACCTAACAAAACACGTGAAAGCAGAGAGAGTGGTCCGGCCGCCATTACAGCTTTTCTTTCGTCGCGTATTTTCATCTTGCTTTCACTTCGCCTCTAGTTCTCCGGACCTTCGCTTCCATTAATATTCCCCGGGAAATGATAACAGTCCGGAGAAGAGTTTTCCCTCGACAATTGCTCGTTCGTCCCGAGCCGGGTTTGAGTTGCAACTCGTTACCAACTTCTCCGCGAACTTAACGTTTTCTTCATTTTTGCCGCTAACGCGCCCCGTAATGAGATGACTTCGCGAGAGGAACTAGCAGTTAGGCTGGGAAGTTCGAGGGACGTTGAAACTACCCGACTCCCTAAAAACGAGATTTCATTATCGAACAAGAAAGTTGGTCGTTGCAAGAGTGTGTGACGTTCCGGATTTTAATGACGTGTGTCAACGTTTCCGATATCGTTGGAAGGCGTGTCATCTCTGTGCTCGTGTCAAATGTGTTTGCCTCGCTGGGTCTAAGGCCCCAATTGCACGGCACCCTAAAGTTGCTTACTTCAACATTTTTCGGCGGCCATATTTAAACACGCTCAGCTTTAAATAGCTGCGGAAGTAAAGTTCGTTCATTGGGAGTGGGGAGGGGGGGGGCGAGGGGGTCTTATATGGCCTCAATGTGAACAGATTGTGCTATCCATATAAATTTTAAATATAATTTTATGTGTAATAGTAATAATAATATCATGTATAGTTTGTTATATATATATATATATATATATATATATATATATATATAGGGCCTATATATATATTATAATTTAATGTTTTATTGTTATATATATGTATAACTTTATATATAATTTTGTATATAATTTTATTTATAAATTTGTATACAACAATATATAATTTCATACATAAATTTATGTTTACTTTTATATTATTTTGTACAAGAGCTTTATATATTAAAAACCTATTTCAGCATCATTAGCAATAATGTGGAAATTAGTTAATATATAAAACTACTTGTGCAAAACAGTATAGTTATAGAATAGGGTTTTTTGTAATCCCTGCCTTGCAGGCAAATAAAATCGCACGGGTTTTTTGTTAGTTAGGTTCACATCCGCTCGGAGCATTGCTAACAGTGTTTTGCTTGACAATATGAAAGTTTCCATTCTATAAGTCCTCTGCATTCTATGGTTCGGGCGTTACAGGACACTCGATTGTTGGAGCCGTAATCGACAGTGTTTTGTCACAATAGTTTATTTACACACCGTTTCTTTATTTCTGTTTTGAGGTTATGAGTATTTTATTATGCAAATACTTTTACATGTAAGTCACCTACAAAACATTTTTAATAACTTACCTATTCATTTTATTTACGCCGCTGTTACAATACTCCCTGTTGTCAGTCATCTTGTCGCAATTGTTTATTGACGTTTAACCAAATATTGAACAAAGATAATATAGGAAACTCATAAGAAAACCACGAGACGTTTTATGTGATTCCAGCTCCCGCCGATAGAAGCGCTGACTTCGCAGTAGCACATTGCTCAGTGGGTAGCAATGGGTAGTTTATTGTTATATGTAAATTGAATAGTAATCGTGATTTTAGATTGTAGACATTCTCTTCTAGATATTTTTTAGATAAGTTAAAGTTTCCGATATTAATAAACACTTTCTCATACCATTAGTCTAAGAGAAATTCAGTCTGTAAATTTAGAAAACACCATAGAAAATAGAGACATACGAATGAGAATTTTGCTAGTGTCTTCAGCTTTCACCGTTGGTAACACGTCTCGCGCTTTACCAATGCTAAAAATCTGTAGTTTCCCATATTGTCCTTTTACGATATATTTTATTAACGAGCCAATCACAGCACAGCATAGAAGAGATGTCGATCTGATGTACATTTACAACCTTTTCAGTTTTAATAGGAAGTAACAACGATCCGAACAACTTCAGACACCGTGTAACCCTGCGTATTGTTAAACCGGTTTAAAGTGAACAGTGTCCCGTGTGATTGTTGCAAAGTCGGATTCAAGATACCAGAGAAATAAGTTGGTCGTGTAGCAACCGGGCAAGATGGCGCCACGGAGAACATTGGAATTTCATTCCAGAACACGGTCGTAGAAGAACAGGTCTGGACACTCGCCTGGAAACTTGACCCCCTTGTTGTTTGGCTGCAGTTCGTCAAGTTACCGAGAATGTCGTACTTTTGGCGCTGTTTTCCAGGCGGTCGGACTCAAACTCCGTCCACTTTTTTCCATTGTTAAATTTATAAAGTAAATAAAGATTGCTGGAGCCTTTTCTTAAATTTGTGAACGAAGAAAGTATTTCATAAATTGATAAAAAATACGTTTTGATAAATTGTTTATCTTAGCGGAAAGGAAGTGGGCGGAGTTTAGTCCGGCCGCCCTAACATCAGCGCCAATGAAACACAATATTCTCGGTAACTTGGTGAACTACAGCCAAACAACAAGGGGGTCAAATATCCAGGCGAGTGTCCAGACCTGTTGTTCTACGGCCGTGTTCCAGATTATTGTGATTCGATTCCCGGCTCCAGCCAGTTTGTTTTCGGTTTTCCATGATTTCCCGAAATTGCTACGACTCCGTTCGTAGTTCCTGTCCTTGTGTAAAGTTAAGTGTAACCGTCTGTAATTACCTCGCTGTCGACGAGACGTAAAGCCCAATTTAATGAAAATAATAATAATAATAAATAAATTGATCATGTACTGCAGTGAGCACCCCGTCAGAGGTAGAATATGCAAGGTTCGAATCGGATGGTATTATTCATCAACCAACTATGAGCCAAATTAATTTTGCTTTTCAGTAAAAAAGTTTAAGGTTTCAAGTTTTTAAACGGTCTTACGAAAGGAGTTTTTGTTCTATTTCTTGTTGTCTTGATTGTATAAGACTAAAATACTTTTTAATACTGTTTCAAAGCTGAAAAACCCTTAAATTGTTACTTTAACCTCGTATCTCAAAATTTTTAAGATTGGGCTCTTGAGCCCTTAATAATCATGTTAACAAGGTATTTCCAAAGAAATATTGATAAAAGTAAATAAAAGAATTTCATTAGTAAAATTATTATACAAATTAAGTTACATATTTATTTTTTTTGCGAGGGAAACCAATAGTATTTCTAATCTTCTTTCTGAATAGATGAAATGGAGTTTTACAATTAAGGTGACGAATTATGATTAGCTAAAAACTAACAATTGAGACAGTTACCCAAAACTTTGCACAAGGTCAATAACCCCATTGCCGACTGAAGTGAACATAAGCTAAAGCGTTATAAATTACATCAGTCGTGAAATTTTTTTCGCGAAAACCGTAGAGTGGTTGGCTATATATCCATCAATAGACAGAATATAATTGGCTTGTAGATGAAATTATTACGACCGGTGTACATATTTCATGTTAATTCCTGCCACGTAGGTAATGTATTTCAACATTATACTGCATCTTAAATATCTTTCTTTGTCTTCACGAGTACTTCCTGTGCATATTTTTGAATATGATTAGAATAGATGCATATCACTTTGATTAATTCCTATGATTACAAAACTTTCTGAAACGTTCTCATAGTTCTAGGATGTTATTTACATAAAATCCGGTCTCCCTTAACATACGAGATGATTCAGGACGGAGTATGTTAATTTTGTGTGCTGATAGCTTATAATTACGTAAAAAAAAAGTTTTCAGTTTCTGCGCAAGGCGAATACAGTAGGAGTAATTATACTCTGAAAAAATTGACGTCAAAAATACGTTTCTGTAAATAGTATTAGTATTGATTTAGTGAAATATTGTGGACGTAACCACTGCGTTGCTATGTCATACTAGAAAACAAAGAGTGAACCTAAATAAACAATGAAGGAAAAAAAACTAGCAGCATCGGTTGTAGTCAACACATACATAGTTAAGTAAGAAGTAAAAACTTCCAAGAGGAATTGTGCAAAAAAAGAATATACGAATAATTAAAAGTCCAAACCAATAGCAAAGCGAAAAAAAAAACTGAATACACTGTGGACATAAACATTATAACAGTACTCAGACGAAGGCATCGTTATACTCAAAACACGATGACCCAACAGTAGTGCCACAACACAAGACATTTTTATTATTTATGTATTTGCTAACTACAGGTAAGATTAATTCTACTACAGGTTAGAAAGATCAATGTTATCAGTTTGTGACAGGAAAAATTTCTACCACTTGAGCTCTGGTATCGCTAGTGCACCAAACTGACCAATCACAGAGCTTTCCTGAATTTTAAATTACATTAAGTTGATAATTTAAAACGCGAAATCTGTTTCTTTTCACTTTGAAATTAAATTAGATGACTTACATAATTTCCAAGTTTATTTAAATTTAATTTTACTACGGTTTATAATTTATCTGGTCTCTTAGATATTGAAGCCAAACTAGTGGCAGAAATTATCCCTGTGCCAAGCTCTCCCATAAGAAAAAGTATTTTCTTTCAAATCTGTAGTAGAACTAACCTTACTACAGGCAATTCGGCTTGTTTTTTCTCTCTCTGTATTGTTTTTCTTAGATCACTCTCAATTTTCTGCGACGATATAGTAGTTCGATAGCGTATGCCAACAATATTTCACTAAATCATTTACCCCAATTGTAAGAATATTTCAAATATATTATGATTAGTAAATAATTTTTTATGGCAGTTTTCAGAGTTTTGTTTCTTAAGATAAAGTATTTTTTATTTTGTATTTAAGTAAGTGGCTTTAGGTATTTTTATTTTCAATTGCAGTTATTATACGTGTTTCAAATGCGTTTATCTACGAAAAAAACTTTTATACTTCATCTCTGTTATTTATAAAATATCGTCCGCTTATTAAAAACATGATTACCGAGCTCTTCAAAACTGGAAGTGACTTTTTCAGGTTGCTGTACGTATTCGGGAGAATACTAGTCGTAATCGTAAAACACAATGATACAAACCTGTATTGGAGTTTAACAGAGGCTTTCGCACTTTCTACGAAAACACTGCACGTTAATTTAGTTCTCCACGCTTAGAGATGAAGCTGTGTTTTGTACGCGCATTACTCTAAAAAAATTTTGTAAAATTTACAAGGATTTTCTTTGTAAAATCATTAGTCTAAGAAGTTACACAGGTAAACTTTGTTAAACTACAACGTAATTCTTTGTACCTATACCGACAGTTCCTGCACTGTATATTATTTTGTAAAATATGACTAGGCACTTCTTCGTAGTTGTACAAACTGTTGTAAATGTTGAAAATGTTTCCTTGTAAAATTATTGTAGTTTATAATGTTAAAAGGATTTTGTTTGTGTAAAAAAACTTAGAAAAAATGTGTAGCTTACAAAAATTTTAAGTTCGCCGAAAATTACTTATGGAAAGATCACAACCTCTGAAAAGTATTTTTCTGGAACAAAGTGAATGTTTACATTAATTTTGCGTGCTTTAAAAGAAAGATTATTACTGAACAGCACATTGAATGTATATAAATAAATAAATACTTAGACAAACACAAGTCGCAGTGGTCGGTCCAAGGGTTAAGACGAGTCGAAGCCAAGCGTGGGGAGAGTGGTTCGAAGCTCAGTATCTTCCGTGATTTCATGTATACGTCTTTTAATTCAAAAGTTGTTTGGTAATTAAGTTCAGTGTTATTTATGAAGTACAATGAACATTTAAATTAATTTTTACCTTATTGGAAGTACAGCTACAAGGCTAGTTCTTGTAATTTTACAAACATATACTTTGTATTTTATTACAAGGACAACCATTGTAGTTTTACAAGGAATTTCTTTGGTAACTGGGTTTCCAAGGATTTTCTTTGTAAAAGTACGAAATTTTTTTACAGTGTATGGAGTTGACTTATCGCCTTCCCCGTTTCCTTGCAAAAAAATAAAAACAGGTCCAAATAAATGTTAATAAGTTAATTCATTGTTTACCAAAGGGATGTGACCTTGGTCACTTTTATACTGATTTTATTTTCCATAACTGTCAACTATGAGTAAATATTAATAAAATGTCGCGTGGGGTATTTATTATTCGAAATTTATAGCAAGCAATTTTTTTTTCAGGGCTACTATATTTTCGAGAAATAATTTTTGTTATGTCACAAAGTCATGTTCAAATCTTACGATAACGAAAATAATAATGGATTTAGTTTTTTCAAATGGCTTCTATCAGCTGTCAAAAAATGCACTCGTTCCTGGGCTGGGCTATATTGCCGGCGTGGTTCGAAGTGCGCAGAGGTAATACAAACGATATACTCGGTGTTGACTCGCACCTGAGTATAATCCGCGCGTCGATCGCTATGCCCAGTCGCATGCAGCGCTGCGATCGCGTCGGGAACACAACTCGCACCCCCCTCCCTCCCCTGTGCCCATACGCCCAAACCCTCTTTACCCCGCGACGAGATGTCGCCATTGTTTCCTGCCGGTTTCATACGCCGCGTGTCAACATTGACATTATCGCGAGCTGATTGCGGATTTGCCAGCGCCTGCGTGCCTCCCGATCGATTACCCTCCCTCCCCCTTCAACCCTGTACACCGTCAACCTCTCCCCCTCCTCATAGATTTCATCCCCTACCCCTCCTTAACGCAGTTTCATTACACTGGCTTAGTGAGGGGGCGCTCAGATGCGAGTTGCGTGGACCAACCATAGCTCTAAATTTTAATTACGTGCTGTCTTTATTTATTCCTTCATTCTTTCTCTCTCTCTTTTATTTATTTATTTTTTTGCTTCTGCGCCTTTCGTAAAAATAGAGAACTTGAAAACTCTCTCTTGTCCCAGCTGCCAGCTAGACGTCACAGCTTTCTCCTTTTCTTTTTACCCCCACACCTTTTATTGTTCTCTTTTTTTTTTTGTTAATTAAATAGCGGAAAACCCACTTAAGGCGGCTAAAGAAGTCTGGAATTTCCGGTCGGTGTTTTTCTTTGGAAGTAATTACATTGGAATTCTGGCGGAAAAGATGCGGAGGCAACATGAGTTCATTTATAATTCCTTGCTAACGGCTATTGGGACTCGAGGAATACGCGTTGCAAAAGTGGCAGTAATTACTTGCTTCACTACAAGTAGGTTCGTACTATCGAAGAATCGGTACATTATTTTGGTACTAATTTATGTAGTTTATTATGCAGTAATTTCTTCGTGGCAATAAAAAATGTTATTTGCACCATAATTATCATACGCTCTGTTATGAATATATGTTATAGTTTCCAAAATAATTTTTTTGTGGGCGAACAGTGCATTATTTTACAAAACGTCTACATACGTTTGTGGATTGTATAACTACAAAGTCTCGATATATATATATATATATATATATATATATATATATATATATATATATATATATATATATATATATATATTAATATTCTTTTCAAAATCATTCAAAATCATTCAAATTTTTTTTGCACCAATATGAACAAAAATCCTACTGAACATGTACTTAAGGGCGACGCCTACCATACGCATAAAATGCCTTGAAGTGTGTTCGTAAATACGTTTATTTACGAAAGTATTCCTTACGTGCCAATTGTGGCAGTATACGAAAAGAAAACACACTTCGGACAAGTATGGAATACCACTGTTACGGTATCATTAAAAACACCGTGCCATATTTAGCCATTTTCACTGGGGGAGGGGGGTTCTCTAATGATATACGATAAGACTAAAGTAAAAAAAAAGTGACTACAGGTAATAATTTTTTTATGTTTCCTGGAAAGAACTTTTATTTACATACATGCGTATACGAGCATGCATTTATTTTACAGAGAACATCTTGCTAGACCAAGATCTGTCCGCTCTTCTGTATGTTGTCGTGTTCTTTGACCGGAGCAGTACAAGGAAGATGCGACCTCGCCGCTGTGAGGTAACCAGTGAGTCAGTGACCCGCTGTGAGCAACCCACAACTGCAGTCCACATTCTGCCTGCAATTACAAGGTCTGTGGTCGCCGCGAGAGAATGCAGGAGCGGCGTAATGACGAGTCTGCGCAGTGTGATCGACTGTCTCAATTACCCGACGATGAACTTTGTTATGACACCCGGTTATCTCTGGTCGCAAGTTGTCTCCGGCGAGTTGCGTTATGCGGCTGTGTCCACACCATCCTCGTATCCGGCGAGGAGTTTCAGTGGAGGACGGAGGAAATGTCAAAAAAATTGCAATCCAAGAGAGCCGACACTTCGTATGATTTTCCCTGCAAGTAAACCAACTTTCGAAATTGCCCTGTACCACGGCAACTACTCTTTTAAGATTTACTTCACTGTTTTTCCTGTTTAAAGGAGACACTTGCCGTCCCCCGTCCCTCTTTTTTTTCCCGGGTCGGTCACTTAAGAGGATACACTTAAGGACGTTGGACCCGTACAAATTCAAAATTCTATATTTGTGCCAAACACTGTTCAACTTTTACACATAATATTACATGTTATTTCCCCGAATAAAAAAAAATTGGGCCCATAGTTTTAGCATAATCACCTATCGAAGTCACAAAATGGCAGTTGCGGTGTAGCCAAAATAATAAAAAGTAATTAACTTGCAGAAAAAAGATAATTCATATCGATACTTAATGATGTGAACTACTTCAAGAAACTTTTGTAAACACAACGCGATTAATTTTTGTATTTTTTAAAAATTTATGAAAATGAGTAAATTTTTGCATAACTTTGACTTTCGGCTACTACTGAAATATTCAAAACTAACTTTTGTCAAACATGTCATGAGATGCATTGATACACTGACTTTCAGTTCCCGTAATTTTGAATTCATTAGTTAATTACTTTTTTTTTATTTTGGCTGCACCGTAATGGCCATTTCGTGACTTTGATGAATTATTTTGCAAAAACTATTGGGCCTAATTTTTTTTTTATTCGGTGAAATGACGTGTTATCTGAAGTGCAAAACTTGAACGGTATTTGGCACAAATATAAAAATATTAAATTTTACGGGTCCAACGCCCTTAATTTAGTAAAATTATGAAGCAAATTGGTTGAGGGTTATGATAACCATATTCCTAGAACGGATGGCATCATGTTATTAGGTACAGCACAAACACGTTAAACATCAGCAGATTTTTCTTCGTGTTGATTTTCGCAGTGACATGTTTTTGGAAAATTAATCTCATAAATTGAGTTGGTGAACGTTGAATTATTTTCCAAAGGCACATGTGCAATTTTACGTGTAGACATAATTTTAAACATCCACTATTGTATCTGTTTATATATGATCGAACACTTTCCGTTTTGAAATGGGTTAAATCTATTAGAAGCTCATTTGCAAGGTTAGAGATTACAATTTTTATTCCAGTTGTAACAGCATGGCATTTCAGTACGCGTGATTTTTTTAAAAGTAGTACAGATATTAAAATACTATACATGTTCATTATTTTATACTTCCTCAGTTGCAAAACAATTTTTGTACCCGAAACCCGCAGTAATATACTTTATGTAGTATGAATGTTATGTAACAGCCGGTACGAAATTGCTTCAATTATTGCTTGATTTTAAGTTTTATTAAATGCTTCAACTGCAGTATAATTTTGATATCGCACTTTTATGGCAACCACTTCCACCTTACAAACAACGTTTGTAAGTGTCGATGAAGACATAACGGTAGTTTGCAATTACAAATGTGACATTGGTTGCCGTTTCGCTGAAAAAAAAATATCAAGCTATGTGCCCAAAGTATATTATATTCCAAGGGAAGTATGTGGACTACTAGGTAACACTGTACGTACTTTGATTTAAAGTAATCTAGTAAAAGACATAGCTACTGAACACGTGCAGCGTCTTGCGACTAGTGTCGATGATACGCTTAATATCATATTTGTATATTATACTATGCTTTTATATTTTCTGTGTAGGCATCGACAATGATAAACATGCCTGCTATTCTTAGTACGATTTCTTTAATCACACAATGGGAAATATTTAGCATTTTTTTTGCTGTTAATATTTACCAATTAACAATAACAGTTGACTTGTAAAACTGTGACGAAATTGAAAACAAATGTTAAACTATCGAAATTATTTTGTACTTTTGCATGCGAACGCTTGCAACTGTCATAATATTATGTTTTTAGTCATAACGTACATTTTTTTTTTAGCTTTTGAAAAATATATTTAAACTGCACATAATAACGACTATATATATGTATATATATATATATATATATATATATATATATATATATATATATATATATATATATATATAAAGCAACAAATTGTTATAAAAAATTAACTTCGGCGCATTGTTAAGTTTTTCTAAAGCATTAAGAAATTGTTTGGGAAGAAGTAAAATGGAACTGTAGATAAAAATAAGTGAAACTATATATACAGAAATTGTTCAGTACTTTTAAATACCCGAGGAATTTCGTAAGAATTTTTGCCATAGTGTTAAAAAAATTATTAGAAAATCACTTCCCAAAAAGTAATTGGAAATTATTTTGAAATTAAATATGTCTCAAAAGTACGGAAATATTAATGGGTATCCTATGCAAAAACGTGTCAAACTTGTCGAGATAGACGTAAGTGGTTGCAGCATGAGTCGGAGATTGTGAAGTAAAGACAGACGCCTGTGTGTAGGTGGTTGAAGTGCTGATAGCCTACTTTGCAGGGTGATGTCACCTAATAACACGCTCTGCTGGAACAGGTTGGCCGGCAGGTTGGGCAAGATGCCAGGTGGTACACCGATGTTACCTAACACCTTCTCTGTAACTCTGCTACAACATCACCTCGCTTCCTACCCAGCAACCCTCCCGCACATACTACTGCTAAAACAACAAGTCAAGTGAAGAGATTTTGGCCGGTCCTTAAGGGCGCCGCCTACCCGCGCGTGAGAGGCTCAAAAGCGACGGAGCTGTAAGGTCGACCTTGAAGCGCGCATCAATTGCCGCGTCGCCTCTACGAGCCAAGCGCTGAACTAGCGTGCAAGGTTCCCGCCGAACGATTTTTACTATGGGACATTAAGCGGTGACCATATAATTTTATTGGTGGAAAGTCTGCAACTAAGTTCGGTGCAGGTCACAATCTGAGTTTCACATACATCCGGTTAGTACATTTTGAAGTACGGAAGTCTGGAAAGGCTGTTTTTAGCCATGTTGGAGGGCTTAGAAACAGCGTTTTTAGTAATCGTGGCGTCTTAACAATGAGGTTCCGACCTTGTCTGAAGATTGTTTTCTTTTCGTACGTTGGCACAATGGGCGCACGTGGAATATTTTCCTAGAAGAAACCTATTTACGAGCATACTCCAACGCATTTGAAGCGTAAGGTAGGCGGTCGCCTTAAGGTCGCCGTATACCTGGCACTTCAAATGGGTTGCAGTGTGTTCTTAAATACTTATTTAAGAAATTTTCGGCCCTCTCTACCCATTTTCCATCCAAAGTATATTTTCTTCTGCAGAAACGTTCACAGGCGCTTTGGCACCAACTTACTACTATAATTTCATCGCAGTCGGATGACGTGTATGAACGCTTACGTTACAGATGGCGATTGGTGGAGCGACACAGAATTGATGCACTGCAGCGCCATCTATTGGCGAGTCGACGGGTTAGAGTAAATAAGACGCCACGAAAACCTTATCCGTGAAAAAAATACATATATATGACGAGTTTCGTGGTGATCGGTCAAACGGTGTCGAAGGTTATCGATCTGGTACATACATATACATATATACCAACATCAATTTTTGTATGTATATATACACGGGAAAGTGATTACTTTTAAAACCCAGGTTATTTATATTTCAAAGTGATATTGTTTAGTGTGTTTGAAAGATTTTTGAAATGGGGTTCCGGAAACCATCTGTTTTCTTCTGTTTTGTCCTGAACGCTTGATTTTCGTTTTACATTTTCTGTGATTTGGGTTCGTTAGGTTTTGTTATTTGTGCATGAGTTGACTACTTTATATATATATATATATATATATATATATATATATATATATATATATATAGAATACTTGGTAGTGTAGTAGCGTATGCCCACAAAATTTCAGTAAATACAATTTTCTATTTGCCTAAGTCAAGAGAGGCAATGAGGAAGTCGGTTGGAATTTGTCATTTATCAGTTGACAGGCTAAACGTTTTACAGAACTTTCTCTTTGCCGACTGTCTCGCGAAATGTACTGAACCAACAAACAGCTGCTTTCCATGTACAAGGTGGGTCACCTTGACCAGATCATATGTGTTTCTGTTGTCGTAATGAAGTGGAAACTAGGTGTGATTGAGTAATTGTTGATGCATACAGGTTACACGGGAATATTATGTATCTTGCAAATCTACCACATTTACATTACCAGCTGCCACAGTCCTGCCTTACGACTTGGAATAGTTAAGGGTGCCGCCTATCTGCGTGTTAGAGACTTAGAAGTAACGGAGCTATAAGGATGGCATTGAAGCGTGCATTTAATGCCGAATCGTCGCAACGAGTTAAGCGCTGAACTACAGTGCAAGATTCCCACCGATCCATTTTTACCATAGAACTTTAGGACGTCCAAGTGAGGAAAAAATCATAATTTTATATTTGTATGGAACAGTGTTAGTTTTGTAGAAGTTACTTGGGAGCACGTTTTCTCCTTATGAAAAAAAATTGCTCAACCAGTTTTCCTTAAATGGCATTTCAAAATCAAAATTTGCACGTTTTTAGTTCTTATAAACCGCAAAAACCAATAAACATAAATAAATTTAAAAAAATTACACTAAAAATACATGTCACGGCTTACTGTTTGACATGTTTTAAAATCTATTACAAAAATATTTTTGTATTTAAAAAAAATCGATAAAAGATACAAAAAAATCAAAATTTCAGAATTTTTTAAAAATACAAATATCTTTTGTAATTGATTAAAAAAGATGTCAAACAGTAAGTAGCCCGTGCAATGTAGTTTCAGTGTGAATTTTTTAATGTATATAACGTATTGATTGGTTTTTGCGGCTTTAAGAACTAAAAACGTGCAAACTTTGACTTTGAAGTGATATTATGAGAAATCTGGTTTGATAGCTTCCTTTTATGTAAGAGGAAAATTTACTCCCATGCAATGTCTATAAAACTAACACTATTTCATACAAATGTACAATTACGATTTTTCCCCACTTGAACACCTCTAAGCGGTGACCAGATAATTTTATTGGAAGAAAGTATACAGGAAAGGTCTGTGCACGTTTCTATATTAGTTCCACATACATCTTGTTAGTGCGTTTTGAAGTACGGCAGTCTGAAAAGACCATTTTTTGTTGCGACAGAGGGGTGGTGGGCGTTGGTCGTGGGGTCTGACGTCTCGCCTCACACCTAGGTGATTCGGGTTCGTTTCCCGGCGGGTCCGGTCGCCGGATCTTCAATGTGGGAATCCTGCCGGACGATGCCGCTGGCCGGTGGGTTTTCTCGAGGATCTCCCGCTTCCCCCGCCCTTTCATTCCGACGTTATTCCACACTGACATAATCATGCCACCAGCGCTAAAGACCTAGATATTTAAGAGTGAGTGATAGTCACCATCTTGAATTATTGAATTTTGTGTCATAACTTTTCTTCTGGCTAAATTCATGGAACTTTAACTTAAGGGCTTTCGAGACTAGTGTAGAGCAGCACTCTCTCATATTCCTATGAAACTCGGAATATATGCTCTGATTCACGTGTATAGACAGCTAATGTGGTCGCAGATACTGTATAAAGGCTGGTGAGCGCTCCTCGCGCGCTTCAGTCTGTGAGGAAGGGCATGGAAGGGAGAGGTTACGTCGCTTGAGTTCTCCACCCCAGTAATAAAGGCGAGCGTAAGAAATCGTCGCGTCGCAGAAAGGGACACGCACTTGTTACTGCACACATACACCACAATGAGTCGACAATTCTCATTGCTACAAACTTGGTATCGTTGTAATCAGGAGGAATGCCGCTATTTGACAAAAATAAAAATTTTTAATGAAGTAAAACAGTATTCGTTTTTAGTGCACCTACGATTTCAATAATTTTCGACATTAAAAACATTATTTTCAGCAATATTTGAAAAATACGAAGATGCATCCTTTCATGTTTTTATATCTTTTGGCCGTTATGCAGTGGCATCTAATCTTAGTGTAAATTATTTCATTTTGGTAAGTCTTATAGTTTTCCTTAGGTTTATGCGGCCGTAGTCATGCATATTTTGACTTTGACGTGCCGTTATTTGAATACTATGCATGCTAATTTTTTTCCATAAGAAAAAATTGCAGTTTCAAGTGACCTCTACAAAACTGAAATAATTTCGTACTCAAATAAAATTATTAATTTCACACTTGAACGGCCTTAACTGCAGAAGATAATACATCTTGATGGAATTTTAGGTACAATAAATCTTTATTTTCCGTTATTGTTGTTACATATCGAATTGCAGTTAAGAAAGTAATATGAATGTTCTAACTGCAAATCGATTTGTAACAACGGTAACGACAAAAATATATTTACGGTGTCTATTCTATCAGTATGTGTATTCTACTCCATAGTTAGGTTACAGCTGCAAGAAATGTCATTACACAAAAACACAAAATACGACAATTCATGATGGTGACTATCACTCACTCTTAAGTGCTGACCAAAATATCCTCACTTAGCTGTGTTGGATGGCTTTAAAGTATTGTTTGTAATGAGTATGTTGTCTTTAAAATTTTATCCCGTCCTTGTCCGAGGTGTGTCTTTTTTCGTGCGTTGCCACAAAGGGCGCACATGGAGTAGTTTAGAAATTTATTCATTCGCACATTACAACGCTTCTGAAACTCGTTGTAGGCAGCGCACTTAAGAATTAATTTTGTTTGAACTTTGGTTTCCAGTTGTAACTTCTAGCCTGCAAGCCTTGTATAGGCAGACCTCGTAACAAATGAAGCACTGTTGGGACGTCTTAAGGGGAGTGGGAGGGGGGGGGTGTTAGACAATATTATTGGATTTCCAGTTTTTTCGCCATAACATTTATTCAAATTGTATTATCAAAATTTTCTCTTCGACAAAGCATAGGATATATTCTCCGTAAACTACTTGACATAAATAATAATGGTATCTTTAATTAATTCGTCACGCAGAATCATTGCAAGAGAATTCTGTAAAATTAACCTATAATTCTCTTGCAATGATTCTGCATTACAAAGTAGTGAAAGATTACATTACTGTTTATGTCAAGCAGTTTACCAAGAATATATCCTATGCTTTGTCGAGGAGAAAATTTTGATAATACAGTCTGAATAAATGTTATGGCTCAAAAATTGTAAATACAATATAATTGTCTAACACTCTCGCTTAAAGCGTGAGCTATATAGTGAACATTACCTTGGATTACAACAGCTTCACACAACTATTTATGTACAGCTAACGAAGTACCTTAATTTACCGCTAGTCTCCATGCTCTGAGAAACGTGATGAATGCCGTTTACTCCGCGCAAAATACTTTCCCTCGGCGGGACGTTAGTCGGGTCCCCGTTTACTGCGATCCAGTGCAGGCGTTGGCGTGATAACATCGCCCTAATTATAACTATTACCTCAGTTATCAACGTCATACATGTTATTACCACAGTTGTTTACCGCTCGTAGTCGTAATGGTAACCAAGCTATGCGCACTTGAGCGTTATCTGATGTGTACTTACAAATATTCTTGCGAAAAGTTCAACACTTTTAAAATTAAACCCCGCAAATTAAAATAATAATTCCCACTTGTGTCGCGCACGGCAAGAACATTTTCGTTACCACACCAGACGTTAAAAAAAAAAAAAAAGGTCCTCTGGAAAGTTATTTTTGCCGCAAAGATATTTAGCTTGCGGTAAAGAAAGTTTGCGTTGCAGCAAAGCTAATGTGAAAAGTTTAGGTTTTGTGTCACATTTTCTCTTAAAATGTTTTCTTTTAAAATAATATAAGCTTGTTAAAAAATACATCTATCTTCACCACAAATGATTCAACGATGTCGCTGGTCGGCGGTTTTTCTCGGGGATATTCCACCCCCCCCCCACTTTTTTTTTTAAATCCAACACCTCTGTATACTCACATCATGTCGCCCCTCACCAGCGCTTAAGACCCTAGATGTTGAACTCTAACCGAAATCTCTTCACTTCAGTTTGAAAAACTGCAGTCATACGATGCACAATTCTGTATATGCGTTTTGCAAAATGATGCACTGTTCGTTCACAAAACAAAATAAAAATAGGCATAATGTCGTTTATTATCAAAACAAAATTGGTGATACTGCAGGTACGGAAATCTGACGAACAGTGGGGTTTATTGATATAAATGAAAATGGTACAAATCATTATATATTTGTAAGTAAACAGTGTAGGGATTCTTTTCTATGATGTTTATGTTTATTAATAAATATATATAAAATTACTCTATAACTAACGGGTATGTTTTTAACATATGTTTCGTCTAAGCTTCCAGAAGAACATTGTATCGTGGCGCGCGACCGTCAACTCCAACAGAGGGTCTATTATCTAACTTCATCTCTGGTAAAGATAGTCACTCGTGACTGTCTTTATATCGTATTCTCCAACACCTCTCTTCATCAGAATCTCAGTATATCCGTGCTCTGAAAGCCTTTGTATACTGTACATCTTTCTAAATCATGTTTCCTCAGTTTTCACAGCGTGTTTTTAATTACTAATTACTTAAATTTAGTTTTATATAATATAAGTAGTATTTGTTCCTTAAGTTACAATACCGATTTTAAAACTTTTAACTTAAACTAGCCTCGAGTAGAAATTAGTGTAGCGTTTGTACAAGAGGTAGCAGCACAGTACTGCATTAGTGTATCTAAGACCAAGAGATAGCAACACACGTGCTGGATTGAATCTGTCGTTTGCGTGGGCAGTAAAGATTGATATACACGCAATTATAATCTACGAAATGTATTTATTATTTAAAGGGGAATTAAATAACGCGTTTCTGTCTCCTTCCGAGCAATATTTCAGTCGTATTTGTTCTCCAGCGATGATGGTTGTAGAATACAACTTAAATAAGTTGCCAATTTTCATTAACTTTGTCTCGTAACAACACCCTACGACCCTATATTTATGTAGCGAGAGTCGTGAGTTTTTTTAAAGACAGTCACGGCGTCATTTTTAGTTACGTAATACAAATTCTTGTCACAGAATATTTAGGAATACAGAAGTGAAACAGTCGGCAGGAAGGCGAACTCAGTCACACACGCCAGCAAAATGGCTTCCCTGGCCAGCAACATGGCGGAAACACCTACTGCCAATCAGCGTGAGCCAGCTGCTCTGCTAGTCGGCAGCCAGGTCAATAGGAAACCTGTAGTAACATGCAGGAGCCAAACCGACACGGGGCTGGAATCTACAGCCTCGGGCAGCCAATAAGCGGCCAAGTTCGCCTATATCAAACGAGCCGCCACGTCATTTCACGTCTGTATTACTATTTAGTCTGTGTTCTTGTCATAAAGATAGAAACCGACGAATTATCTTTGTATAAAGATCGCATAAGGGACTGAAAAAATTAGAGAATAGACCCTAGGGTTACTTTCCGTAAGTGGCTATGACGGTTGAGAGCTGACGCGGCTCGTTATATGCGGATATGCCGTGCGGAATACCGCGAATATGCAGCGTGCCGCTTGTCGCCGGCTATTGCCCCAGCAGATTGCCCTGCCTCTCCCGCTATAACGGTCGACGCTCCGTCCTGCCGCTCCACAAACTACAGTTCCTCGGGAAGACATGTCGCCGTGGATGTTGACGACAACCAGATATGCTGTATATCACACTCTAAATCTGAATTAGTGAATATTCACTGATTCACGCCGATGGATGGAGCAGTTTCAACAAACTGAATCAGTGAGAAACCACTGTGAAATCGGTGACTATTCACTGATTCTGATAAAGAGTGCCAACATTCCACAAGTTAATTATCAAATATCCACAGATTTTCCAGTAATTTTTCACTGATTGAAAAAGTGAAAACTGTTCTTTTAAAACAACTGGGGAAAACTGTAACTCAAAAGTTATTAGCTTATTTAGTTATTTATTTGTTCGTTTTACGTACCCTCGAACAGCACAAGACCTTGGTAGTGGTACGATGGCGGAGGGGGGAGGGGGGGGGGAGTCGGCCATGACCTTGTTAAGGTACCATTCCAGCATTCGCCTGGAGTAAATACGGGAAACCCTGTTAAACCGAAATCATGATGGCCGAGAGTCGGGTATCGAACCCGGATCATCTCGAATGCAAGGCGTGTTTTTTAACCTTGCTCCACGACACTCGGTCAGTTGACAGAGGCAAGAGGTACTTGGTGCCGGTTAAATATAGCTTTTTACGAGTGCAACGAAAAATTGGCACCTGCGTTGCGTCCAGGTTGCACTGCAAAGATATTAAACCAATAAGTCGCACACAGCAGAGGAAGACCCGTTTTACTTGCTCTGCACTTTCGCTGCGCTGCGTCGGTGCAAAAAGCAGGTTGTGATGTATAATCGGGGCCCTGGGCGCGTGAATTAACAGAAACGAAGTTTTGCAACCAGTTTATTAGCAAACCATGTGGTTAAAGTGTGCAAACTCCTCACCACTAGGTCCTGTGTAACCCGAGGATGCTACAGGATAATTGTATTATCATCCACCCCGCCTCGCTAAGAAGTCAACTCTGCTTTGACACTGGGTATTATGTGCCGTTTAGTCAAACTAGAACTTAACGAGGAAAAATCTGTTCTTGATCACCGATTAGGTCGTAAACGTTAAGCGCTGGTAATTTGAATACATTTTCATCAAAAACTCCTTTAAGAATATTATATCGATGATGGCAGGTAGTAACGGTTCGGAGAATGGAAGGAAGAGAAAATATAAGTAGGATTATTCCGTTTCAGGTATTTATGGGCGTTCATTAATTATCCAGGCGTAATGGATTATGAGGGGTTAAAAATAAAACGTGTGAATTTTATTTTTGCAGTATGTACACAGCATTGTTACATCTCGCCCGCCACATCGTACAAATATATTCAACCCAGAAAAAAATTGGTGCAATAAAATACTTATTTTTAAAACTTGTGAAACTAACGATTTTAAACAGCTCGGCGTAGGGTGTTTCAGTGTTGGCCAAAGCTTGACCACACTCCAAATTATAATTAGTGAATATTCACAGATTTGCCAGCGGTGTTTACAGATTCCGGAAGGAGCAGTTTGAGTAATTGAATTAGTGAACAACCATCTGAAAATGAGTTAATATTTACTTATTGACTTTTGGAATGCTAGAATTACGCATCGAAATGAGTGAATATTTATAGATTTACCAGTGGTATTGAGATAGTTGAAACTGCTCCGTTAGGTATTTTTTAAAAACTAAAGGCAAATCATTGAATATTCACTAATTCTGACTTAGAGTGTAAACGGCACGTAACATAAGATGTCACAGAAGAGTAGACGTCTTGGCAGGTACTAAATAGAAATACAGACATGAAGTGTCGTGGCGGCTCGTTTGATAGGGCTAACTAGGCAGCTTATTGGCTGTCCGTGTATGTTCGGCTCCTGCACGTTACTGCAGGTTTCCTATTGGCCTGGCTGCCGGCTAGCAGGGCAGCCACATTACGCTGATTGGTGGTAGGCGTTTTCACCATGTTGTTGGAGTGTGAGTTTCTGTCCTATACCTGATATTTTACTTCTGTATTCCTGAATACTCTGTGGTCTTAGCAAAGCGGACGATACAGGCTGGTTGCTGTAAAAAAAAAACCGCTGTGCCCTTCGTGTATAATATTTGTTTTGTCGGTTGAAAATATGTTCTATTGAGTTTAACTGGGCAAGTTTATTTATAAAAATTAATAATACACATCATAAATTGTAAAATGTACTAATTAGTTACACGCGCAATGTCTCACAACTTAAAAAAAAAAATCGCGAAGGTTTGTACCGCTATAACTTCCGTTTTTAAATATTTTTGGGTAAATGTGGCAATGTTGAGGCATAGAAGGTATTTTTGATGAATTTTGGCGATCATAATAGTGTCATATGCTTGTCTTATACTGAACTTGTAATCATTATTGAAATTTCACCTATAATTCCCTTGCAGTGATTCTGCATGACAAGTTAATGAAAGATACAGTTATTTATGTCAAGCAATTTATCAAGAATATGTCCTATGTCTTGTTAAAGAGCAAATTTTGGTACCGTAATATAACTTGAATAAATTCAGTGGCTCGAAAAAAAAAAAAAAAGTGTAACTCCTCCGAAATGTTCGCCTGCTTCCGTACGACTTAATAAGCCAATGTTTTTTTGGTGAAAAGAATTCTTCATCGCTTAAGAGAGTGCGTGGTAGATAAATAAACGCTGAAAACATCAATTGATTTGTACGCTTTTTCCAAAGCTAATATGGATAAAATACTCAATGACAATCCTAGATAATGGTATTTGCCAACTTTATGAGTAAATATTTATCCAGAATTACTAATTCGTTACGCGTGATCTCTTGCGCCGCAGTTAAATGCACGAGGTTCCGGGGTCAGAGATTGTGCCTCAGAAGATTGTAACATTGGAAACAATTTTATTTAAAACGTTGGCTAAAACTATTGTCTAGGATTGCTATAGTATAATTTTCGCAAATTGGCTTCAAGAAACCCACAGTTATATATTAATGCTTTTAGCGTTGAATTATGTACCACGCCATCTTAATGGGCGGTGCTTGAATGTTTTTTGAGGTTCTACCCTCAAATCACAGACGTGTGGTGCTGCAGTGCCCTTGTACAGATTGGCACAGACAAATGAGCGTCGACTCTGCACTAAAGGCTCTTCCACACGACCAAACTTTGCTTCAATATTCTTTCAAACATATTTCATTCAATTTCTTGATCTAGAATGCCATGTGACGCCATGCTGACGTCAAAACCGTGACCATTTTGACTTTCAATTTATTGAATGTAATCAATGTCGTCAAAAATTTTCGTTTCGAACATATTTGAAATTTTCTTGAATCAAAATATTTAAGAATAAGTTATAAAAAAAGTTTTCCTAAACTTATTAATGAAAGTAACATATTTATTGTGTTCCGTTTGCGAAATGCACAAAATGTACAATATTAAAAATATCTAGGAGCATTTTTTGTTTTAAATAATATATACAAAAATAATAAGAAATTTTTTATTGGCTAAACCAAGTATTTTTGTGTCTTGTAGGGTTAGTAATAGATAATTGTAAATTAGCTACATTATTCATTTTGTCGGTCATTTGTTTATAAATTGCGTGATAACTTTACAAGTGGTACCGTCAATGTTTATTGAATCGTATATCTTGAATCGTCGTGCTATTCAGTAAATTTAATTGAAGGACTTGAATTCAATAAATATTTGATCGCGTGAGATTGCCTTAACACACAGTCAGTATACACGATACTTACATAGCTGCAGATGTGAACGTGAGGTACTGAGACGATAGGCGCTTGCGGAAACTACTTCGGATCCACTCGATAGCGAGTAAATCGGTCGGAAACGTCATGCGATGAAGATCTACCGGCCCTCAAGATTTTAAAATGTTCAACTCGATCCCGGCGCTGGATCCACGTAGATCTACCCTGCTCGAGAGCAGGGCAGACAGCAGCCAACAGACGATACAAAGGAAAGTGCTTGTACAAAGAAAACAGACTCCCGCATGTGTAAATAATAGAACAAATATGTTGCAAGGTGGTTTGAATGCATGTTCACGGAAAATACTATGTCGGATCGTATTTTTTTTTTTAAGAAGCCTGGAGCTTTTTATCAAGTAAAAATGTCGCCAGAGTAGGCCTACGTAATTCAGGTATGGAATAAATTATTATTACTAGTACGCGACTTTAATGCTACATACGTATATTATACCAGCAAAAAGGATATTCTTCACTGTTGTAACCTGGTCTGATAACATAGGTCTGCCAGATCGGCGACTGAAAATACCGCTTCTGCTGATTTTGATTTTTTTTTAAAAGGCCGTCAAATAACTACTCTTCAGATGTACGACCGCTCGTTAAGGGTGTTCCAGTGCGATAAAATCATAATTTTGTATTTATATGGAATAGTGTTAGTTTTATAGACCATACTTGTGAGTGCAGTTTCCTCTTACAAAACAATTTTAGCCCTCATTGAGTTTCTCATAACGGTGCGTCAAAGTCAAAATTTGCATGTTCTGCTGCCATGCAAATAGCGAAAACTAATTGACTTACATAAGTGAAATAATTCACAGTGAAATAACATACCACGGGCTACATAATAAAATATTTTTAAAAAATCCAGTGAAAGTTTTTTGTATTAAAAAAAAATTGCTGAGTTTTCAACTTTTTTCCTGTACTTTTGCGATTTTTTTAAAAAAATTCAAAATATTACGATATGGTCTTTCAAATACTTTATTGCATAGCTCATGGGATGTAATATCACAGTGAATTATTTTATTCAAGTAGGTCAGTTGGTTTTCACTATTTGCATGGGAGCAGAACAAGCAAATTTTGACTTTTTCGCTCCATTATGAGAAAACTATGAGAGCTAAAATTGTTTCGTAATAGTAAAATGTACTCGCAAGTATCGTCTGCAAAACTAACAATATTTCATAAAAATATAAAATTATGAGTTTATCGCACTTGAACGCCCTTAAGCATCCAGCGACTGAGTAGATACAGTCACGTGACCAGCACTACCGACCCAGTACGTTTCCGTAAGCACCTGGTGCGGTGCAGGATTATTTTCCCAGGAAGTCACTGTCTCTGCATGTAGCTGCAGGCCTGGCGGGCGACCTTGACCGGAGGAAGAAACGTCATGTTGGCAATTGTTGTGGACGTGTAGATGTGTACGAGCGTAGCACCGCGATGGGTTCTGACGTCATCAATATGCTAGTGTGGCGGCACTGTAATGGCGGTGATATTTACAGCATGATAAGTAGCGTCGCTTTGTCTGCCCAGGGGATGTGGCGGTAATAAGTCTTTTACCCAGCGTATTACGTGGGGAAGTTGTCGCGCGGAAGTTGTCGCGCGGAAATTCGCCGACGTAGACTCGAGTTAGGTTAACTCTTCTGCAGGTTACAAACTCATGGGAGAGTTTGGCACAGTGGAGAATTCTGCCGCTAGTTGAGCTGCTGTCGGTAACGTACCAAATAAAATACGTAACCGTAGAAAAATTAATTGTAAATAGGCATGGTAAGGAGAGAAGTCATTTAACTTAATTTTAAAGTGAGAAACAAACCAATTTTGGGTTTCAAATCATTAACGTCACATAACTTAAAATTCAGAAAAGCTCTGTGATTGGCCAGTCTACGTCTCTTACCGATATCAACGCTCAAGCGGTAGAAATTTTCCCGGTGCTAAACTTTTAAGTTTGATCTTTCTAACCTGTAGCAGAAGTAACCTTGACTGGAGTGTTCCAATGTGTGCGGAGTGACACTGCAATCACGGGAAAACTTGCTAAGCAAATTTAGTTTTTAAGAGGAAAATATTCTTTCAATTCAAATATCAAAAATCAATTGGCCCAGCCGGTTTCCGTAGCGCAGTCTGTTAGGCGCAGGTCTACGGTACGCAAGGCCCTGGGTTCGAATCCCGGCTTGGGCATGGATGTTATGTTGTCCCTTCATCTCACTCAACCCTCATCGGCATTTAAGACCTCGTTGTTGAAGGGCCGTAAAACCTTCTCACATCACCATCAATTGGCCCACTTGTGCAAATCCCGGTGACCACGTGTTATGATCAAATCTACATACGAGTGGCAATTAAAATTATTGTTCATTCCAAATATGAGACCTTGTACAAATAAATTACCCACATATTAACCGCAAGTGTACCATAAACATACTGTATTTATGTGCTTGTGGGTTAGTTTTTACTGAGTTTGCGTGTTGACCGTAGACTGAAATATGTAAATGTAATATATATATATATATATATATATATATATATATATATATATATATATATATATATATATAATTTATATTTTAAAGTAAGTGGCCCACATTAGAATTATTTCAGTGGTACGTACAAACACATTTACTGAAGTGGCCTGATTAAAAGTCATTTTAGAAGAAGTAAACGATCATACTAGCGAAAGTTTGCCATGTCTGCCAACAGTTGACCATATGAAAAATGATTGTGTTTGCTATTAGGGTAGTCACATCAACCAACTAACACTGTTTCATAACAATATCAAATTATGATTTTTCGTCTTTCGAACAGCCTCTGCATTGGCAACGCTGCGTAGCGTCCCTGCACTGACAATTGCAACTCTGGGAACAGATGCATCTTTCGCGGCGAGCAGGCGAGGCAACGCTGTAAAGGAATCACACGGACCTGTTCCGTTACCGGGAAACTCTCGTCTATTCTCTCTCTCTCTCTCTCTCTCTCTCTCTTTCCCACATCCTCCCATCTAATCCTCCCCAGTATTTGATGAGTGTAGAAATTTGAAGCAGAAAGTCGACTGCCTGTTCCTTCATGCTCTGAAACACTCCACTGAACGCAGAGTTAGTATGTAGAAGGAGGGTGAAAGAAGGAGGGTGAAAGAAGGAGGGAGGAGCTTATAACGACAGAGTTTTCTACCACGTATGCGTCCATCACTTCTTTCCAACTTCAAATAACGGGAATATAAGTTTGAGGGCATATGGTAGAAAAAAAAACTGATTAAAATTTTATTGTTTTGTTATTTAGCGCCCATAGTTGGTTGGAATAAGAAGAAATGTCAGCCCCATTCATTTAGCCAACAATGATTCACAGGGACTCTCCCTGATTTTCGCGAAAACTATTTTTCCCCTCTTTGTTTCAGTGACTTACGTGCACACGTGCACTCCAGCTTCATAATCATTGATTGGACGTCTTAGCTGTGACGTGTCTTGGGGTTTTACTGGCAAATCACAGACTTGTGAAGTTGTAGTAACGTTATTGTGATTGGCAAAGTCAAATGAGAGACATCACTTCACAAATACACTCTGCCAATAACCACGAAGTAGAACGGCAGATGTGCACGTAAAGTCACTGAAACAAAATGGGGCAAAATTCTTTTCGCGAAAAACCAGGGTCCCTAACAATAACTGTTAATATTTTGTAACATGTGTCACAATGCACGACATTTTTAGTTATAAAATGAACCAGAGATGCTCAGTGCACGATTTGTACTGTACTGCATTGTGAAACATATTACAAACTATTAACTGTTATTGCCCATAAAAAGCTGTCAAATTTTACTGAAGTTACACGAAACAGAGTTCAAAAACAATTTTGTTGTTTTTAAATGGAAACAAGGTGTGTTTTGTATAAGCCGACATGTCGGGAGTTTAGACGTAAAAGTTGCTGACAGAGGGTGGAGGGGGAGAGGGTGTTGTATGTAAACTACATGAGACGTGGCCTGGAAGAGAAACACCGTCCCAAGCAGCTGTAAAACTTCACTGCGCGTTGAAACATTCTCCCGGTAAGAGATTCTGGAATCAGCTTAGGAGGAGGGGGAGGGGGTGTAGGCGCTGCCAGGATAATAAAGGCCAGAACAAGGGGAGAGGATTTGATATTAGAGTAAATAAAAGAAGCGCATCTCGCCGGTTCTTCGGGCGCGCGTCTGCAGGTAGACAAGACACATTCTCGCCCGAGTTACAGGCTGGGGAGTAAAACAAAAAAACACAAATAAAACCCTTCGCCCTCCCCAGCCCGGGAAATGGGGTCGAAATTGAAGACGGGGTCACAAAACACCACCTGTAACAGTCCTCGGGAGGCGCGAAACGGCGCTGTTTGTATCCCTACCCCTCTTTCCCCCCTGCGTGTTGGTAGCGCCGTTGTTCCATTATTTAAAACGAGCGGGTGCGACTAAGTTGGCAGTATTGGAGGAGGGCCGTTATGGGGCTGGGGGGAAGTTTACGAGTGGCGGGTTGCGTGTCTCCCAGGAGCAGTACCGCGGCCCCACATTGTCGCCAATCACGTCACAGTGTTCGTCGTTCCTCCCCCTTACGTCTTCATACGTCCTTCCTCGTGGTCTGAGGCGGCATACCCGCGCCAGCTAACCGCCATTACAACCAACATTTGAAGGAAATATGTATTATTACCATTGTTTCCAACATTTTTATATTTGTACGAGATATGGCTTGTTTTGTAGATATACATTGTGACCATAATATACTGTAACGAAATTTTTTTGGCTTTCATGTTTTTTTTATAGTGGCGTGTTGAAGTCCAACTTTGCTTAAAACGGTTTTATGCTTTAGAGAAAAACCAAATTACTTACCAAGCTAAAAAAATTCACACTTAATAATTTACATGTAGGATACAAGGTGTGCTATATAAAAACAAAAGATTAAATAATTTCGTGTTTAAAAAATCACTGAATTTAAAAATTTTAATTTCAAATTTTAAAGTTTTTTTAATTACAAAAATTGTTAATTATTTTTGTTGTTATATAAGAGACCTTGTAGCCTATAACATCGTCATAGAGTGTGCATTTTTTTTTCAATTCGGTAAGTCAGTTGGTTTTCTTTTGAATCACAAAACAGTTTTATGCAAATTTGGACTTTGATGTTATATTATAAAAAAAAACTACGAAAGCTATACAATTTTCATTGCATTAAAAAATAGCCGCAGTGTATGTCTGTAAAACGAACAATATCTCGTTCAAATATAATAATGTTTAAAACAATAACATTTTTCCGTCAAGCAACCCCTTAAGAGGCTGCGTCACCTCTTCTGTTAATAATATTAGGTTTTGTTTAGTAAATGAAGGACATGACAAATAACCGGCATTGTTGCCTTATATATAGACACTAACATTTTACTATTGGATTCGTATTATTGGATTAAATCTGTACTGGGAGTTATTTGGTGTTTATTATTTAGTGAGAGAGCATTTTTTTCTTAAATTTTAAACTACTCTAATTATTCCGTAGTTATGCTTTAATTTTTCAAATACAATGTAGGCCTACGTAATGAAAGGAAAACTCATTACCAACGTCCCTGTTGAAATATTTCCAATTAAATCGTGCCAAATTTTTAATCAGTCTTCAATTTAAATAATTTTACGTTCAATCACTATGTACAAGTATACATTTTACTAACGTATGCACTGTTGTTTGTTTCACTTTTCTATATTGCAATATATAATAATTATTTACATGTACCAATATTTTTTTAAAATAATATCAACACATGTCAGAAAATCCAGAAAATCGTTGTTGGCAAAATTGTCTTCAAAGTGCCGTTATTCGTTGCGGGTTATCGGTTTGGTCAACGGTGATTGACTCGATTTAAGTGCCAGTTTCACACGCCTCTGACAACAGCAAGCCAATGACAAGCAAGGAAAATAACAAGCAATGGAAAATCGGTTGTGGCCAGTGTGTTAGTATAGGACAATGAAATCAAGGTAGCTGCGGAATTCACGCACGTCTATAATCGTAACCCGCAAACAGATAAATACAAACACTGAAATTACCATTTAAGGTGCTTCATTCATTAAGGAAGTAAAAGAATTTGTGCACGAGCAGTTCCAGTCAATATTACCAGGAGAAGAGTTTTCTGTCTCAAGCCTATATTTCGCACAACGATTTTAATTTGTTACTGTGTGGTCGGCGATACTCAAAAATTAAATTCAATTTACTTAAAAATTAGGCAACTCTAACACAATTTTAAAACGGAATGTTTTTGGTTAAAAGAAGTTCCAAAAGTAAAAAAAAAAAAAAAAAAAAAAAAAAAAATTTATCCATAAAATTATCAGGCGGTGTGGATAAGGTTATGTTTGCGCGGACACTGCAGTACTGTATGTATTAAATCTGCATATTATTTATAATTGAATCTGGATACGTAAAAACGTGTATATTTTTATGTTTGTAACATAACATATTATGTAATAAAGGAAATTTTTTTTTCTGGGAAATATCTCTGCTTAATTAGTTTACAAAGGATTTGTTTAAGGTCGTGGCTCCTATCTTACGTTGTTTTCAAAAAAGATTTTTAAATTCGGACAGAGAACATGTGCTGCGAAGCCGTTACAAATGTATGTTGGAAAGTGTTTCCACTACGTGCAAGTATTGTTTAAAATTTTGTGAAATTGTCAATTTAAGGAAATGTTATCGAAGTCGAAAATTAGCTAAAGTTAAATCATTATTTGCTTCGAAAATAAATTAATCTACGTAGTAAAACCAATTTCTAGGGACCTGAAAAATTAACGTTTTCTTTTGGGAACATAGGGGCCGCGGTGGCCGAGGGGTCAGTCCTCTCGCATCCCACCAAGGTGATCCGGATTCGATTCCCGGGGGGGGGGTCAGTCCCCAGATTTTCGAATGTGGGAATCGTGTCGGACGATGCCGCTGGTCGGCGGGTTTTCTCGGGGGTCTCCCGATTCCCCCGCCCTTTCATTCCGGTACTGCTCCGTAATGACCTCATGTCACACCTCACCAGCGCTAAAGACCTCGATGTTAGGCGCTGACCAAAATCTCTCACTCATTCATTCTTTTGGGAACGAGCTATAATTCCATGTACTATAAGTATATGTTACTGTCGCAGTTGGCCCGCGACTCCTGTGACAGTTCCCGGAAGTCGCTGATCCCAATAACAACAACGTAAGAAAATGGAGACCCATATCACTGCGTCAACAAGAAGATGATGAACAGATGATGTCTGCTTGAGCATATATATATATATATATATATATATATATATATATATATATATATATAGTATATTTTTTTTTGGAGGGTAGCCTACTGGTTAGTGAACCCGCGAATATTTTCCTTCTCTACCAATTTCCAACAAATGCATAATATGGTTGTATTATATCTGCTCAATTTTAGGGTTTTAAAAAATTGTATTCGTAAAAACTACCTAAGTAGGTATCTGTACATTGTGTTGGGGTTCTTTCTCGAACAATAAGACGATAATGTGTTTCAAACGAAATCTCCAGATTGGTTTGAATTTATTTTTCCGTTCTTATTGTATTGGTTTGGCTTTCTTACCTCAGAACACTTCGTTTCCGGGGAATGAGAGACACAGTGTATGATACAGAATTGTTGTACTTCTCCGGAGTTGCTGGTTTCCATTTAAATAGAGTTTCTTTTGTGCGTCTTCAGGTGGATGGTACAGCCTCTCACACGGATTACTGCGTTCGTAGCAATGTCTGTCTGTCTGTTCTCGCTCCCTTTGTGCTGCTTTTGAACAGCCGCCCTGTTTAAGAAACAATAAACCCTCCCTGTGCCGCGTCTTTGTAATCTCCTGCTCTCCAGAAGTTCCTGGATTATCACAGTTGAGAGCAGCGAGTGTTTTAACCGCTTTTGTGTTTTGAGAGTTTCTGCGCTCCTCGGAAAAGAACTATGTTTTAACTAACTCGGGTTTTCGTGGGCGTTCCACCGTCGCACAAATTTTTGTTTGTTCAGACTTCAATGCCATTCTAAACGTTAATTGAGAGATTCCCGCTTCGGCGTGCTCAAGTTTCGCAAGCTCTTCGAACATAATGCGCTATTTATAACGTAATTGACAAGCTTCAGTTTAGATTATTAAGGCTTAGCATTGTTTTATTTTGGACTGAACAAGGATGGGAATCGAGTTTCCGTGTAGAAAATGTAACACTACCCGCCCTTTAAAGAAGACCATTCGTCTGATGGTGCTAGATTTGTGATGGATGGAAAACCACTTACATCTCGTTAAAAAGATCGGTAAGAGATCTTCGTTTCAGTGTATTTCAACACACTTCATGCGTGTCTATATCCGTGCGATGTATTGATTAGCTTCGATTGTAATATATTGTAAATATCGCTTTCACATACAACCCGTTTGTTATCATCTAGTAGTAAATTAACGAATCAATAACACCGATATCATATTTGTGTGTGTGTGTGTATCTATGGTGTTTTGGCAAACGGTCGTAAGCCACATATGATTAAATTTAACTAAGATATTTTCAAGCTATTTTGAACCACTCTGTTGATTTGTCGTACTATGTATTTGATTTGCACAACCATTAGGCATACATGGGAATTTTCTACAAAATATTCACTAATTAATAGAGACACCAGAAAATCGCGAAAATGTTTCAGATAGTCTCCAATAAACTGTATTATATTAACCGTGACACGTGTGAACAGTTTTGGGACAAATCACACACGCTGTGTGTCCAAGCTGTGCAGTTCTAACTGGGATTGTTGAAGAGAAAAAAAGATAAAAAATAATGCTTCTAATAAACCATAGCCAATGTCGATACGAAACAGTTAGTGTTATATACAGCATGTTGAAGCCTAGCAAATATTCAACTATTCCCGCGATTTTCCAGTGTGTGTACTAATTAGTTATTAAAGGGAAAATAATTGTGTTAAAACTTTGCAATGTGGCTTACGACCTTTTGCCAAAACGCCATCGAATTATATTTATGTGTAAGATACCGGTGTTATATATGTATGTATATATGTATGTGTGTGTGTGTGTATATATATATATATATATATATATATATATATATATATATAATGTCCAGAAACAAACTCGTAATAAGCACACCACGTGAATCCTGGGCAAAATTGGAGACGAAAACGATGTAAGTTGCAAAATGTGCTATGATAATATTCCACGCGCACAATGTGGCAACACTGAACGGAGAAAGAAGCCCCTGTTGCGCTCCACGTCCAGGTATTATTTTATGTATGTTAAGTCATGTAAACATATAATCATGTTTGGACTGCTAGTTATTTAAACCTGCACCCAGAATATGCAGGTCAGAACATCAGTAGTAAGGTATCTGTGGAGCGCAAGAAGGGGTTTACTACAGAGCTGTGTTGCCACGTTGTCCATGTAAAATGTCATCGTACAACATCTTTCCTGAAACATTTTCGTCTGCAATTTTTCCCAGGAAACACTTGGTGTGCTCAGTATGCGTTTATTTCTGGGCATATATATATATATATATATATATATATATATATATATATATATATATATATATATATTTTCTATATCTTATTGCAAACATTTTGAATTTCGCCATTGCAATATTGCTAATATTAATATGTCATGATCCTTCGCCTTAGCTCGTGATATTGCTTCGAAGATATTGCATGTAATATAAGCCAGTTGTGAACACTGAGGTAGCTGGAAATAGACTTCCTTTTTAATATAGGCCCTACCATAGAACATAAATTGAAACTGTGGATAACGAGGTCAGCGTCAAATGATCACTTATTTTATATCTCCATTTTAGGATCTACAGTATTACAAAAGTAAGTGTGTTTACAACTACCTCAAATACCCAGCCCCGAACTGACCCTGCTGATGTATAGGGTTTTTACTAAACGATTCTGGGGTTGTATAAATAAAATAACGCTTATTTACAAACTTCACGTGACGTTGCCAACAGTCGTTAGAGCTGGCAACGTTGTGCCGTATCACTGAGCTCGCAACACAGATCCTAAATTTAATACACTTAAATCTGCTCAGCTATTAGAAATATCGACATAAATGCAGTATTAATATTAGATGATCCTTCCGTACAAATATAAAAAAGTAAAATTAAGGGAAGAAACCAATCTGGCTCGCTCCGGTCTGAACCTTGATCGTGTAAGATCTCCGCGACTGCGCGGGCTGTGTAGAGAGACTTGGCAACACCGGCGCTCGCACGCCCCACTTGCGAAGCAGGTCTGCGGGGAGAAACATCGCTCGCTTCCGTGAAGTCCCCGTAGTATCACAGAATGTCTAGGAATACAGAAGTGAAATAGCGGGTAGGACCGACAAACTCAGTCACACACACCAGCAAAATGACTTCGCTGGCGAGCAACATGGCGGAGACGCCTACCGCCAATCAACGTAAGGTGGTTGCCCTGCTAGCTGCCAGCCAGGCCAATAGGAAACTTGTCGTAACATGCAGGAGCCAAACATGCACGGGGCTGGCATCAACAACCTCGGGCAGCCAATAAGCGGCCAAGTTCGCCAGTATCAAATGAGCCGCCACGTCATTTCACGTCTGCATTTGTGTTGGTGTGAAGTTCCGAGCAACTAGTGGACTGTCCAGCATTGCCAAATAAGCGTGGATGAACAATGAGTAGAGCCACGATTTTATGGCGAAAAGGTTTTTGCAGCATTTGGTTTCGATGCGTCATGTGCACACCTGCAGCTCTGCTACATCGTCTGTGATTGGATGATTTTTCTCTTACTCGCCTTGGCAAATTATAGACGTGCAGACTCACAATAATCTTATTCTGATTGGTGCAGTCAAATGAGAAACGTGTCTCAACAAAGACACGCTGCCAATGACCTTGAAACAGAACTGCCGATGTGCACGTGAGACACTGACACAAAGTGGGGCAAAAATCTTTTCGCGACAAAATCGTGGCCCTAACAATGAGTCAGGACCGACAAATATGGTGAACACATATTTCTCAGGACAAAAATATACCTCAGGAAAGTATGTTTATAATTAAGAGCTTTAAGAATTAGTTGACCCTGTAGAGTGAGCTGTGCTATAACGTGGTACGAAAATTGTTTTTTTTTTTTTTTTCGTGTATGACTGTAAAACTTGTTCCCAATGCATTTATCTACTAAAAGAAAACCCACTTAAAATCTCTATTGTTTTAAAAATACCGTCTGTTTATTAAAAACAAGATTGCCAGCTCCTCAAAAGTGTTAAAAATGGCTGTTTGGCATTGTTGTTGCTGGAAAAAATACCAGCCGTAATCGTAAAACAGAATGACAGAGACCTGCATTGGACTGAAACACATAGTTTCCTCAATTAAAGTGACAGGGTCACAGTTTGAAGTTCCATTAAAAAAAAACCGAAAACACTGCACGTTAGTTAAGTATTCTGCGCTTAGAGGCGAAGCGGTGTTTAACACACCTGTTGGAATCGACTTATCGTCTTTAGTCATTTCCATGCCACAAAAGGAAATAAAAAACCAAAGCCAAGGTCCAAATGACTCCTACCTCGAGGCGTGCAAATATCTCATTATTTGGCTGCAAGGAAGAATTCACTTTGCTATGCTAACTCGAACACATTCTTCGACAGGGGGCAGCGCTGGTCGAGGAGTTAGACATCTCACCTCACACCAAGGCGATCCCGGTTCGATTCTCGTCGAGGTCGGTTCCCTGATTTTCGCATGTGTGAATCCTGACGGACGATGCCGTTGGTCGGTGGGTTTTCAAGGGGATATCCTGTTTCCCCCACCCTTTCATTCCGGCGCCGCTCCATACACACCTCATGTCACCCCTCACCGCCGCTGAAGATCTCGATATTCAGCGCTGACCAAAAATCTCTCACTCACTCTCACATTCAGCGACGTTATTGGCTTACAGCGTTACAGCCTCCGTATCTTTGTGTGCCCGTTTTACATGATAGTGGGTATTTTGTAGTTGGCCGTATATCATTGGTTGAAGTACAAACTGTCTACCAATAGTAGAAGCCATACGAGCACACAGTAACTTGGAGTCTAGTCTGTTGTCAAATAATGTTACAATCAGAACAGCGAGACTGATGCGACGACAAGGGCGCGACGCGAATAAAAAAAACTTGTCAGTCAATCAGCGTCGAGACTTCTGCGATGGCAACGCGGAAGCCTCATGGCTGATTGGCTGAACAGTTATTTTTTATCGCGTCACGTCTCTCGCGTCATTGTGATCCCTACGTAATAACCAGAAATTTGAATCTCTCTATCTGCAACCGCTGAACAAATATTTCAGGCTCGGCTGTAAATGATGACTGCGGAGTTGAGCGGGCAACTCACGGTACCTGCAAAAAAGAAAAATTAACTCCACCTGGAATAAAATTTATCGTCGAATAGGATTTGTTTTTTTCGAGCCGCGCAGCAGCAACAAATCATGATTAAAGATTCTTCGAGACGCGCGACCTTTTAGTGCGCGTATTAATTTTATGTCGTTAAGTTCGGAAACCGAGTTGTTCTTCCCAGCTGGGCCATAAATCAACATCTTCTCCGCAGGCCCGTGGGAAGTTTGCCTGATGAAAGGGGAGGGGGTGCAGGGGTGGAAAACACAGGCAGCACATGTCCTCGTGCGCAGGGACTAACGAGGCGGAACGAAACAAGAGGCGTTGTTGCGACTCAGGTGAGAAACGGGTCTTTCTGACCCGTGTCCCGGAGTTACTCTCGTCTGCGTGCGCCTAATGGCGTGTTATAGGAATGTATGGACCTTGTCGCTGTCCCTCTGGGGTTGACCTTTGCTCGGGGTTCGGTAGTCTAAGGGTTGGTGTGGGTGGGGAGAGTTTTTTTTGTTTTTAATACGACGTATTGTTTTCTCCAGGAACTCGAGAGCCCGATAAATTTCCACAAACCTGAATCGAAGGATATACTTGTGCCGATAGGAGCCGGGCCGGTGTAGTGGTCAGAACGCTCGCCTCCCGCCAGGCGATCCGGGGTCGATTCCCGGGAAACTTGACGGGTCGACGAATTTTATCTGGACTCGCCATTGGCATCTCGTTACTGGTCCGTCTTTCAGCTCAGCTCAGGGTTCATCAGAAGCTTACGGGCTGTCAGTTCAGGATTATGTCATATGTGCAGTGGCGCATCCAAGAGGGGATGAGGGATTTGGGGTTTTAAACAACCCCCGAAAATGAAAAAAAAAAAAATTGTTTTAGTAATTGTTATTTTCTGTAAGGTAAGTTATTGATACTACCACTTAACTTAACACTTGTTGCGTAAATTTAACAGTTCGAATTTAAAATTATAAGGATATAATTGCCAAATCATCAAACAAAATTTTAGCAAGGAGGCTCCATGGGGCCTAGACTTTTTTCTTTTACCTTACCATAACTGCTTGAATAGCACCATTTTGTACCTTTAAATACAAATTTTCTCTTTGAAGAACCACACGAGTCTCCGATCTATTGGGGGATCACTGTTACTAACATTCCCAGGATCGGGACAATTCTCTCTCTTTCTCCCCCAGCACAAATCCTAACTATGGCTCTGTCTAACACGTGGGAACGCTCCTGCATATGTGGGATGTCATCCCCTGTTTTCGTGTACTGTCCTCATCGTACAATAATTATTTTACTTTTGTGTAGAAATATCATGGCATTTCGATGTCTGACATACAAGAATGTTGCAAAATTGCATGTCAATATTATGCAATAAAAATTCTCACAGTTTTCAGTTTTCATTTTATTGACATTAAACATTATACAATGCAATAGACATCGTCAACAATATTGATAATAATAACAACATAACACTGCAATACACAACTGGAGTTAAAATATTCATCCATTTTATAAAAAAAAGAATTAAACTCAAGCAGTCGTTGATTTTCTTTTTTGAAACATTATATTTCAACAATTTAGTGTCCCAACTCAGCTTATTAAACCGTTTTATTGACAGTACTGAGCAATGCTGTTTCTTTACATTTAACCTGGCATATGGCACATCAATTAAAATAATTTACCTGGTATTATAAGAATGAATATCTTTCATTTGGTCGTAATTAATTAAACATTTTAAAATATACGCATCAATCACTGTTAAAATCCTAAGTTTAATAAATAGGCTAAGACTTTACAGCTTTTATTATACGGTACATTCATCATAATCCTGACTACTTACTTTTGCATTAATAAATTATCATTTATATGGCTACTATTGCCCCATTTTACTATACCATAACTTATTATGGAATGAAACAATGCATACTATGTTACAATCACGTAATTTGAAGGTACAGATCTCATAAGATTTCTTATCAAGTATACAGGTTGTATGGAAATTAACTTCACAAACCCCGGGAGGTGATTTCTCATGAAAAAGTAAGCAGACACCATACGGGACATTGTCAAGACAAGTGCCTACTTACCAGGCGTTCAATTATTGTCACATCAACCGTTGTGCACATTTTTCTGTGTAAACGGGGCATTATAGGATCTTGCAACAAGAGGATTTTTTTTTGTTCCTTACATAGTACTACTCGAATAGATAGCATGAAATGTTCACAAAACCTGACGGCAAAGTAATTTCATGCAATTTGAAGGTGGCCACCTCTGCTATTGTTATGAAAAGGGAAAGTTTGAAGTCTGAATTGTTTACTGGTTAAAGATCTCTTAAGATCACTTAACATCACCTATAGAATTGTGATTTAACTCCTTGCCGTTTTCATTATTTTGGCCATAAACTATTTTTAAGTTTCATTTTCAAGGGCTCATACCTCCCTTAATATTCACTTTTATTTAAAGTGTTTCCGCTTATGATTTTCATGAGGAATCATATACCGGAGTTTGGGCTATTAATTTCCGCACACCCTGATTAGTACTAGATAGTTAAGTAGAAACATTTTTAATAAGAGGAGTTCAAGACAAATGGTTATCTGAGTATCAATTTTTCAAAACTCAATATCTCCAAAAAATAGACAATTGTATTTATGACCAAAGCTGTATAATCCACTTCTACTAAACAGGATAGTGGAATGGGTTTTGATCGAAAGCGAATATTTACCACTGGGATGGCTATCGGAAAATGTATTTTGGTAACAAAACTGAATAAATCCACATGTTCTCATTAAAAGTCAATATAAATCTCGATTATAATATACATTGCAATGTTTGTTGTTTTCAAAACTGAATAGATCAATACATTTTTGTATTTGAATGTCTCACTCCCCATATACGTGTTTGGCATTCTGTCGCAAGAGATAGCAACAATGGAACCTATAGATACATAGTTGTCAACCTTAAAACATTTGCTGTCCTGCTGGTCTATTCATATATCCAAAACCCTTTTATTTTTCAAAATATATTATTTCCATTCTTTGTCAAAACTCAATATGCCAGACCTAAAACGGTGCATTTTTGGTACCTCATTGTTGCTCAGACTGGGTATCGTACTGTTATTTTTCCCCCCGTTTAGAGGATACATATTTTCCCTCTCTCCTGTAAAGTTAAATTTTTTGGAGGTATTTAGTTTTGAACAAATGCTTCTCATTTATAGTCATGCCAAGAATCTTAACTTCTTTTCAGTCATCAAGAGACATAGTTATTGGCGAGAATACTGCACGGCAGTTCATGGACTAGCGCATAGAGGTCAGGGTGAAACATGACACGCCTACAACCTCGCCCTTAGTTCTTAGCACTTCTTGGATTGGAAAGCGTAAAATACGTCCACTCAGGCAGCGAATTAAAAAAAAAAGTTCATTTATTTCTACAGCTTGTTGCTTGTAGTAGGCTCGTTATCCAGTTTCAAAGCTCTCGCCACAGCGTTGTTTGACGAAGCCATGTGAACATAACAGCTGAATGAGCAACTCCACATCTCTTCTTTGAAGTGCGCAACTTTTCTCCCGCGCAGGGGCCTAACAAACGGACGGCGGCACATCAAAAGGAGCTGTTCATCCCCCCCTCCCTTCTTATTTCAACTAATGTTTCCTGGGCGCGTGCCACGTTTGTAAATAAACTGTTTTGTTGCGCCCTGGCTGAAAATGTTTCAACTCGGCCAGCACGCATTGATGAGCATTTCCAACAGTCGCTTCTTTGCCAGCCGCTAATGTTCTGCACCACATAACATTTCCCCCGTTCCCTTCCCACATATTTCCCCATCATAACTTTCATACATGTTTGAAGCCTTCTGCTGCGTGGAAGTCTTCTTGGTGCCTAGCACAAATACACACACGGGTTAGGGGGGTGGGGGGTAAAAAGGTTTTTGTCGTTACAGCTAATTTTTTGAAAACAATAAATAATAAGGTTTCAACTGAAAAGTTAATTAACCAGATTTTCGTTAATTAGCTAAAACCGTAGTAGGATTTACTGCCTTGAAAAAAAATCACCCAACATGGAGAAGACGTGATCTTTGAAAGAACTGTGCAATGGGAGTGCATGACTGGATTTATTTGTTTGGACATACTCAATTGCGAAATAAATGACTGTCAAGAGAAAACTAAAGTTTTAGTTTTATTTTGACAGTCATTTATTTCGCAATGGAGTATGTCCAAACAAATAAAGCCATTCATGGAGAAGGCGATTTTAAACAAAACTGCCTGACAGATTTTTGATATCTGCTCTCTGTTATGCATAAAAAATTTATATCGCTAAAAAAAGTATAAATTAGAGAGCATGGCCTTAACTGTCTTTAGTCTATAGGCTACAATGAATCAGCTTTGAGTTTGCTTCTCAGTAGAAAATTATTGTTTACTTCAAAGTCGCCAGCGACATCCATTGACAGCAATGTCGCAAGTATGTCTCCCTTCAACTTGACCAATTACAAGGATTGCTTCTATAAACACGGTAAACGCTTGAAACGGGGTTGTCAAGTGGTTGATCATTCCGTTCACTGTTGGGCTGAGGTGTTCTGGAAGTTGGTACTCAATCTCCGTCAGGATTATGGACGTCTTTGGGTTTGTTGTATCGTCCGTCATCGCTATGCTGTATGTTCAGTCTGCCTCTCCTATTGGGCCACAGTTGGTACAGGGATCAGACCACTCACTTCCCACCAAGGATATCCGGGCTTCATTCCAGGCGGAGTCGGTCCCCTGACTTTCGCACGTGGGAATAGTTCGGACGGTGTTGCCGGCCGGCGAGTTTTCTCGGGGGTATCTCCCCCTCCACCCTGTTCACAGTTTTATTATTTTGCTAGAGCGCTATTATGATACTTTTTAAGTATGTGTTTCTAAGCAAACAAAAAAAAAAACAGTATTTCAACTCGACTTGCGAGGCTCGGCATCAGTCGCGCTCGTTTTTTTCTCTTCTTTTTTCTTTTTAATTCTGGGAAGAAAAATGTAAAATTTGTTTCTATATCTTGAATTCCATTTACCTTGAGTTACAGTTCAAGCAACGCAGTCGAACTTTTAACGTTTATTTATGCCAAAAATCAGTCCAGCAATTTTTATGATACTCTTAATTTGGTGGACTGATTACGGCCAAAATGAATGTTAAAAGTTCAACTTCGATGCTTTTACTGAGGCTCAAGGTAAATATAATTTTCTGTATAATAGTAAATTACACATTTTCTGCTCAGCGTTTCAAGAAAACGAAAAATAAAATAGTTTAGTAATGCTACTGATATCGTCACTTAAGGATGTTCACGTGCGACAAAATCATAACTTTATTTTTGTATGAAATATTGTTTGTTTTGTAGACGATACTTGTGAGTACAGTCTTCCCTTATGAAACAATTTTAACTCGCATAGCTTTCTTATAATGGTTCGTCAAAGTCAAAATTTGCTTGTTCTGCTGCCATGCAAATAGTGGAAACCAATTGATTTACGTACGTGAAATAATTCACAGTATAATAACATATTATGGACTAAGGAATAAATCATTTTTAAAAAATCCCATGAACTATTTTTGTATTTAAAAAAAATTCTGAAATTTCAACTTTTTTCTCGTACTTTTGTGATTTTTTTTTTTAAATTCAAAATATTACGTTATTGTCTTTTAAATTCTTTATTGCGTAGCTCATGGGATGTAACATCACAGTGAATTATTTTATTAAAGTAGGCCAGTTGGTTTTCACTATTTGCATGGCAGAGCAACAAGCAAATTTTGACTTTGTCGCACCGTTAAGAGAAAACTATGCAAGCTAAAATTGTTTTGTAAGCGGAAACTGTACTCACAGGTATCGTCTACGAAACGAACCATATTTCATGAAAATATAAAATTATGATTTTATCGCACTTGAACACACTTAATGGCTGGGGCCCGAGTTTCTCGGCTTTCGAGAGAATATTTTTTTTACGCCCCAACGAAAGTCGTTATCGTAAAATGGCTCTGTAACTTTGTTGAAAATTTGTTCTAGTACGTAATATAATTTTCCTAGACACTGAATATGAAGACTGTGGCTTATTTATCAATTAAAAGGAAATTCGGTTGATTAACTAATTAACAGCAATTATGTTGTATTTTGTCTCGACAAAATCAGAGTAGATATAAAATATTAATTGTAACAAAGTTACAGGGCGGTTTTGCGATATCGGCACCCGTTCACGTTATAAAAATAATAATAATTATCGTTAAAAATGTAGAAACTCGGGCCCAAGCCCTTAAGGGCCTTGTACAGCAGCCGTTAGATGCCGTGTCTGAGGTACGGAAACAGGTAGACAATACGGTCTAGACTAGCTCGTGTGTCAATAACCGTGTCGCCTTTATGCGCTGGGACGTTAAGTGGTGACCCTTCAATCTTATTTATGGAAAGTATGTTGTGCCCAGCGCGTGCTTCCCTATTTTTGTTTTACGATTTCAGTTGGTACTTCTTACGTTATAGTTAGAGGCACGATTATTTCGCGTATTGATTCTAGGTCAGGTTGAGCGTCAATAATGTATATTCCACTCCTCTTTCTGTGATTAGACAAGAGCGGTTGTAGCAAACATTTGACGACTGCAAGTCAGTTATAAATAAGGAAACAAGTCGTGGGGATATCACGTGTCACATGTTTGTACTGTTAGAAGCCAATTGACATTCGATTTCAGCCGGTACACGTATAGAACTGAGAAGTCAACAGCCTAGGCGAATACGAGAAATACTCTTGCCTCTAGTGACAGCCGTCTGAAAAAGACTTTGAGGTGCCTCGAAACTCTGTTTCCAAGCATGATTAGAGATGATGGTATATCGCGAAAATGTTTTGAACCAAGATAGACTTGAAATCACTGACACAACGTAGCTGTCTACAGATCAATACCTAGTATCAAATAATACAATATCGGGATTCTTATTGGCTCAGTCAAATAGGGCAACAGCTCCACGTACAAGCTAAAGCCAGTAATCTTCTGCTAAGCTGGACGTGTATTGAAATCCATCAAACAGTCAAATTTTCCCGCCATAAACCATCATCTCTAAGCATGTTATCTAGAAAACAAAAATAGAGAAATATGGTTTAATATGTATTTTGTTTTCGTGGATAAAGATAACGTACACACGTTTAATAGAATTTCTTTAAAAGGCGTTCTCCTAATAGCTACAACATTGTTCATGCGTCAGCTGTATTGGACTTTGAATGAATGAGTTTCCCACTAGAGCCCGCTATGACGTGCAATATTAGTGTCGTTGTAGTGGCTGGCCTGATTGCAAGTCCCGCTAGACTGTAATGTCATCTAATGAGAGCCGCTGGCCTGGATTTACGCCCCACTTGGAGTATTGTTGTTTGGCAACGCCGAGAGCACCTTAATGACCGTGTGCAGGAAGGTTTGCAATCAAGCGTAATCTCGCGTAAATAAGCGAAACCGCAGACATCGCCATTTTTCTTGGGTGGAAGGTAAGTGGGGACTCAAACTGGGGACCTTTAGAGCACGCCAAACTACTGCAGTAAAACCTCACTGTGGGAGAGAACTATGAGAGCTAAAATTGTTTTGTAAGAGGAAACTACACTCATAAGTATCGTCTACAAAATTATGATTTTATAGCACTTGAACGCCCTTAATATAAATTTACAATCGGTGTAAGTTAAACCGAGCGAGATATCGCAACAGTAACAAGTCGGACTCGCATTCGGAATGCCCCAGATTTGATTCTTGTCTCCAGCAAACCTTATTCCGGTTTTCCACGATTTTACGAAATTACCCCAGGTGAATGATTGGGTGTATCTTTAACATAGGTCATAGCTGATTCTTCTCACAATTCCCCTGCCTGTGCGTAAATTTGTGTGTACTCATCTCTAATGACCTTGCTGTCGATAAGACGCTCTGAAAGAAACATTTTGTAATATTCCCTTCAAATTTGTTTTGTAGTAAACACAAAACAATTTTTTTTGGTAACCACAATATTTTAGTGGTGATAGCAAAATGTTTTTGTAGCGATCACTAAACAAATTTTGCAGGCTGTATACCCACAACTAATTTTTCAGCTGCCACAAAATAATTTTTCCTATGTTCTCTGTAGTTTTTATATTCGACGTTATCTGCACACAGGGTGGGTTGATAATGTTTTCTGGACTTTTTTTCGTGTGTGTCTTTTGTGTATGAACTAGGCTATATCTTTCTATCGTTTCTGAGTAATCGTAATTATATTTATTGCTACTATAAATAAATAGCATAGATTTTACTGTATCAAGTTCGTAAGTCATTATGCTACTCTTTATGGCTTGACCAACCTACAATTTAAAATAAAATCTGGAATGGATTTTAAGATAAATATGGTACTCCCAAGACAGCTTGCGTCTCTCGCGTTAACACGATCCAGATCGTAATGAATTCCGAAAGAAGTCTTGCCTGTAATCTGCCACAATATCAGTATCATTAATTTGACAGTCTTTAAGCGTCAGTATTGTGATAGGTAATCTACATATAAATGCTCTGTAATAAGGTTAATGCATACCAGTGGGTAATCGACGACGAAATTGCTTCTAGAATGGCAATATATTCCGATAATTTTATTGTTGATGTGGAAGTTAATAGGTCGTAAATCTTAGCCTGGCCATTTTATCCACATAGTCAGTGTACTTATTTACATAATTCGTTACACGGAGAGTCGATAAACAAGTGATACACGCACGCAGTCTCTGGTTCGTTTAAATACGTATAATAAGCTTTCGCTGGCTGGTAGATTGTATATTCACCGTACACAACTGTGTTCGAACTATACCAGATGTACCGAAATCTTCAGCACAACCACCTTACTGCTGGGATGTATTTATTTATTTATTAATCAGGAAGGGGCCGTGGTGATGTAGTAGCCAGACCACTCACCCCCCACAGTAGCGATGCGGGTTCGATTCCCAGACTCCCCGGATTTTCTTATGTTGGAATCATGGCAGACAATGCCGCTGGTCGGCGGGTTTTCTCGGGGATATTCAGTTTCCTCCGCCCTTCTCATTCCGGCACTTCTCCAATGTAGAAACTCATTCCATGTCTTCCTCCCGGGCAAGCAGATGCCTACGGTCGCCCAATCATATCTCTGCATTTAGGGGTACCCTCCTAACATGATTTGTATTGTTTAATCAGGAGGGCGGTGTGCTTGACTCTCGGTTAATTTATGGTTGGCTGCGACCTTGCGTGTGGCTACTTATTTGGTCGCTCTACGTGTCTTAGAACAGCACAAGGCCTTGGTAGTAGTACACGAGGGGAAAGGCGATATGATTTGGCCAGGGCCTCTTTAAGGGGCCGCCTACCTGCCATGAAAGTTGTGATGTAGAGGTTCAGGAGAATCGTTATTTCACAGAAAATATTAGTCGTGAGATTGTGTGTTTGACATAGAAAATATATTAAGGTACCTCATACTAAGGGTAAATGGTTTCAGGTCTATCAGTTTCTTAAGTAATTAGAAAATAGGGCCTTAACACTCCAAACTAGTGCCTTTTTCGGCTTGAGTAATGCCGTTATTTTTTGTTATTTTTTCTTAAAATAATTTAACCTTAGTAGATATATCCTTTAGCTTTCGATCCCGTGACTGTTTGTACCTTGTAATAACTGAAAATTTTGAGGAAATCTTGTTCTTGAAATATGTGTCCTGCGCAAATATGCAGCCAGTGTTGTGGAAAATTGAAGGATTCGCGAGACCGAGCCGAGAGGACAACAGAGAGAGCGAGGACAACCTCCTCCACAACAGGAGTTGACCCCATCCCGCTTTTGAGGGGGAAAACTCCACGTCCATGAGGTCGAACGGCCGCTAAGGCGCTATGTAGGCGGGCCCCTTAAGGAACCGTCCAGCATTCGCCTGGAGGGATTTATGAAAACACTGGAAAACCGAAGTCAGGATGGCCGGAGCCGGGGATCCAGAAAGCAGTTAGCCCGAATTTTTGCACGACTCAAGGAGGCATTAAACTGAAAACCAGGCGAACAAAGTCGCAGGCAATAGATAATAATAAATATAAAATACGTGTTATGGCAAGAAAAACAACCAGATTATGACCATTTAGTTGTTGGATTTGATCAGAACTGGTTACATAAAAGTAGCTTTAAGCTGGACACGATAATGCGAGTCGTCCAAATAATGGCTATTCCCTGACATTTACTACGAAGGAAAAAAATACGTTTTCCTTTTTCCATAAATTGCTACGTTGTATTTTTTTTTTATTGCTTATGGTTACTTCGTTTTGAACATCGTGAACTCAGATTCTGGAATTTAATGATCGTCGTCAATATTGCTGCACAATTTTTTTCCCCAGGCCAACCGCTCTTTTTTGTTAACTATCAGATAAAATATGTAGGCAGTTCGTTTAAATTCTAGTTTTTTTAATGCCGTACGTTATCTAAACATCAAATTTTCCGAGTAATAAGTGCTTCTAGACAACTTTCAAAGAGTACATGTTTCTTTTTATAGTTAACAAGTACTTTGCAGCAACTAAGGAGTTTGTTGATGTTTGCCTCTGACTGGATGACCTTCGAGCAAACTTGATTCGGTGGTATTGACGAGTTGTGTTTTAAAGTGCGATGCGAGAAAGAATTTCTTTAAACGTTTGCCTCGCGTAAACTATCTAAATTATTGTGTTTTTTCCCTGCGCCGAATTGTACGTGTGGCGTTCGTTTTTCGCGCACAGTTTTTTGTACGGCTTTTTTTTTTTTTTTTTTTTTTTTTTTTTTTTTTTTTTTTTTTTTTTTTTTTTTTTTTTT
>PNEQ01073331.1:50363-84316 GCA_003012365.1 Medauroidea extradentata | reverse complement strand
AACTATAAAATATCGAGCTGGTATTCACGTAAAATATTTCTTGTGCCTACAACGACATTTTGTTGTTACCAGTAAAAATTAGAAGTCATCAAAAACATTTTTGTGTTTACCACAAAATAAATTGGCGAGGAAGGGACGCTAAATAATTTTCTCCATCAATATATACATATATTTTTTAATTCGTATCTTTCCACGTGCAACCCTCCTTTGTATTTCATATTTCGTGATAAAATGTTAACGAACATATTCCACATGTGCCAACGTATGAAAACACACTTTGGACACAGGCGCTTTCTACCAATAAAATTATATAGTCACCGCTTAGTGTGTCATAGTAAAAACCACTCGGCGGGAATCTTGTAGGCCAGTTCAGCGTTTGGCTCGTTGAGGCGATGCGGCGTTTGTGCGCATTACAAAATCAACCTTACTGCTCCGTCGCTTTTGAGCATCCAACGCGCGGGTAGGCGGCGCCCTAAGGTACTAAGTGTAAATAAAAAATTAATGAAGGTTTTTTATAACACAATATTCTTTCAAAAATTTTACGTGCAATACGTTTTTGAAGTGCTGCTTTGGGAAGTATTTTTTATAAACATTGATTTCCCATTCATTCTTCGTGAACTATACTCAGCCAGAGACTCAGAACTGCTGTGTTTATGCTGACTAGGGGCCAGAGATACAAATCTAATGACAGGAAAAGAAATTACCACGTATTCGAAAGTGCTCACTTAAAACGGGAATGGCATGCAGGCCTGCCACATTTGCCGGGGCGGAAATGATTAACGTCCAGCACGAGTGATTGGATGCGTAGGGGAGATATAATGCCCGTCGCGCTTGAACGCATCCGTAGCGGAGGAAGAGAAGAATCTCAGCACGCAGCCGCAGGTTGGACAACCCTCGCTGGACCACAATAGAAGTACAAGGAGGGGTGTACAACAGCTCGGTTCCGGCAGGCTGGGGTGTGACTGTCCGGCGAGCGTAGGACAAGGTCATCATCGTGAAGGGCTCTCCACCCTTCTATACACACACCCCTTTCACTTGTTTCCTCAGCCATGACCCGCTGGGTCACTCCGGCGCACCAATCAAGCAAGCAGGAAGTGGTCTGTGAAGAAAGGAAACATCTAGTTTGTTTTAAATGCCGAGTGACTACACAAGCGTGACCTGTAGAAAGAACTCATAGTGAAAGGGATCAACCTACGTGGACGACAAACAGTTACCCGTTGGACCCGTGTACGTGAGAACATGTGTTCGATTACCTGCTCCGGTCTTCCTGATTTCGGTTTTCCATCGTTTCCAGAAATTACTCCATGCGAGAACTGGAATGGTTCCTTCCTTACACAGAAATTTTTTTTTTATAGTGGCTACAAAATATTTGGTCAATATAGATAGACACTACCAAATAATTTTGTGGTGAACACCAAATATTTTGCCGTGTCCACACAACATTCCGTTGGTAATTTCATTATTTCTCCAAAATATTTGGTCTTAGTGAATGAGAGATTTTTGTCAGCGCTCAACATCTAGCGCTGGTGAGGGGTGACATGAGGTGAGTATGGAGCAGCGCCAGAATGAAAGGGCGGGGGAAACGGGAGATCCCCGAGAAAACCCGCCGACCAGCGGAATCGACGGGCACATTCCCGCATGCGATAATCCGGCTCATTTGGGAATACAACCCGCATAGCATCCGGGGACCGACACAAAAACACAACAAAACACAAAAATGCTTGGTAGGGGCTAAATTGACAAAATATTTTTTTGGAAACATTTTTTTCTGTGTAAGGTGGTAGTCCACCCAAGTCAACCAAGCAGTGTGCAGAATTGCGGCCGTTACAATTTTATTACAATATAGTTCAAATTGTGTAAGTTTATCTGCTTAAGAACATCATTGAAAGTACGTTACATACGTGTGCACCCAGTTCACGTCCTTAATTTTTGTACAAACTTTATTTTTACGCTACCGAGAATGGCGAAAATGTGTGTTTTTGTAGTCCCTTTTCACACTGTAAAAATTATTTGTAAACTTACCAAGCTTATGCATAGGAGTCTTAGGGCCGATATTATAAACCTCTTTCGAATGACAACCAACTGCTATCCCCATAGAGAAAGCATTGGTGAGCAGTTGGTTGTCATTCGAAAGCCGTTTATAGATACCGCCCTTAAGGTTCTTATTTGTAGGTAGGCTGCGCTGGTGTATGTGAGGCACAAAACCGATGGAGCGTTAAGGGTGACGTCGGTCAGCGTATGTATTGTATTATCGCCTCTACACGCAAACCCAGCAACTGGCGCGCAGAGCTTTACTACCATATATTTTCGTCTGGGACTTTAAGCTGTGACCGTATTTTGCGATACTTGTGATTCAAACTCCAGCGCTTATTTATATTATTGTATTTTTTGAATACGGTTGGAATTTTCCTAGATAAAACAGTTTAAAAATGCTGTTTTTAGCCTTTTTGAGAGTCTTAAAATTCGTGTTTCCAATAAGCGATCCTAATTTTTATATTGATAGAAACTTTGTTTGAAATGTGTTTTCTTTTCATAGATATACAAACGTAATGAGCGTTCAGATGTTTCTACGAAATATGATTACGTGTAACTCGCAGTAATATGCATTTCAAGCGTAGGTAGAAGGGAACCTTAAGAAAGTAGGTATGGTAAACTTGTATATCATATATCAATGTTAAGAGTTCCTATTTGTTATAGTAAACGGTCAAACGTCTACTGATGTTACCATACTTGGGTGGTAATAATGCTGGTCGTTTTCTTTATTTCCAAGTTGAAGAATGGTTAATGTAGTAGTCCGGCACGACTCCCACTTGCGAAAATCCGGGGACCGGCCCCGCCGGGAATCCAACCCGGATCGCATTGGTGGGTAGAGTGAGTCCTAATGCGCGTGCTGTGTCGTTCTTACATCTTCCGTATTTGTAAGCCTAAAACGTGCAAAATATTTCTCCCAGGCGGTCACCGTAAAATTGACCATGGCCGATTCCTCTCCCAGTTTATTTTACTTGCGTGAAATTGCCTGTAAACGTCTACACTGTAAAAAAAATTATCCGTTGATTTACGGAATTTCCGGTAAAAATTTCTCCAGACACCTCCGTGAATTCACGGAAACTTATTTCCGTATCCAACAGAAGTTTCCGTAAAATAGTTTCACAACACGGAACTGAGCCATACTTGCATGCATTTAATGCCACAATTGCAATTCTACAGATTTGCAGATTTATCGGTGATGTTATTAAAATCTATCCGTGATATTTACAGCTCTCTAACCCATACATTTTCGATTTTTTTTCCGTGTAAGTGTCCGCAGCAGACTTACGGACATTACGTATGATTCCGTAGTGTATATTTACTACAGACATTTCCGTATTTTACTTTTACGGACACTAGTTCCGTTTATTAACGGTACATTTCCGTGAAAGTTTATAACGGAGTACATGAGAGTATTTCAAGTGGTACCGAATGCCAGTGGAATTTTTAGTACGTTACTAAGGAGTACTAAACAATAGTTGCTAAATACTCTCGCAAACATTAGGTGGCACTGTTAAAAATAATTTTCGTTGTTTTACGGAGAAGTGCTGGTAAAAAATTCTCCAGAAGTGTCAGTTAATTTACGGAAGGCAACTAGCTCCACTTATGGAAATTCGCATATTTATGTGATTTCTTTAGGATGCAGGCGCAATAATGCGTTCGGTTATTTATTTAGTTTCTTCTCGCAGTTTGACATATGTTTAATTAATGAAACATAATTAAAGTTAAGCTGTGTTACAAAATAATGTTTCCGTTAATTAAACAGACGTTTCCGTAAGATTGTCCGGAAATTTACGGAAATTTTTAACAGTGTATAATACTCACGTTGTTGATGAGACGTAAATCCCAGTTCAAATAATAATAATAATAATAATAATAATAATAATAATAATAATCCTTGAGTCAGTGTTCGGGAAGATTCGTGTTCGATACCCGTATCCGGCCATACTGATTTCGGTTTTCCATTGTTTCCCGTAATCGCTCCATGTGAAAGGTGCCTGCATATAGACCGTGGCCGCTTCCTGTATTGTTACAGCTTGTTTGAGACACTGGTTTCCCTTCTAATGGTCTTACTGTCAAGACTTTATCGTTACCTCCTTGCTTGCGTTGTAAATGCGCTGCAGTGTGTTTGGGAAAACGTATTTTTACGAAACTCGTAAGTATGTTTGCTTCTCGAAATTACTGTACAGCAGTGGACGCAAGCTGAACGTCATTACACAACGCACATTGAAAACTTGTTTCGAAGTTTCCGAACTTACAAAAAAATTATTACCCTTTTTAGACTGCCGTATAGGACGTCCGTAATAAAGCGAGCACTAAAAATTTAACCGTTGAAAAAAAATCAGAAGCCGTTACTGCATATAATTCAAAATCAACAATAGTTTCGAATACCTTACAACTTGTATGGTTGGCAGCGAATTGTTGAATATGATTCCGTGTGTTTTCCTATTTAAATGCAATAAAGGCATAAAATCTGGCATTTTGGTATTTTATATCATTAATAAATGTTTTTTTTTATCAAAACATGTAGGTTCCTACTGACGGCACAATTTATCTTATACGCGCAAACATCAAGGGACGTGTCCAGAGAGGTTAGGCATTTCCTTTCGTTGGCCGTTACGCGCGGAAATATTCGAATTATCTGAAAGTAGAAATTGAGCAGGACTATTTTGAGTACTCACTTTATGTCGAACTGCCTATACCTCAAATTGTAGGAGTTGTGCAGTGACGTGTCGTGGTCGCTTGTCAATGGAAGCTGTGTTAGACCTGACTGTACACTCTGGGCATGTTACGTTAATATAGATGAAGGAATCAGCGAATAAGAATATTCTCCTGTTACTGAGGTTGTGTGATTGGAAAACTCCTACCTCGTCTCTCGCACACGATTGGTAGGGACCCTTGTTTTTCGCGAAAAGAATTTTGCCTCATTTTGTTTCCGTGCCTTACGTATACATCTGCAGTTCTGCTTCATGGTCAGTGATTGGATATTTTAACTGTCACGAGGCTTGGGATTCTACCGGCAAATTACAGACGTGTGTTGTCGCAGGAACGTTATTGTAATTGGCTCAGTCAAATGAGATACACGCTACCAATAGCAATGAAGCAGAATTGCAGATGTGCACGTAAGGCACTGAAACAAAGTGGGGCAAAATTCTTTTCACGAAAAATAGGGGTCCCTAACTATTGGCAGTAGAGTGTAACTGCGTCTACCAGTCAAATGCTTCCACAGACAACTCAAGAACTGTGCATAGTGATTGCTTAGCATCTTGCACCTTGGAACTCTTCCAAGCTTCGTTACTGGAATTGTTCATGTGCGAAACTCAGATGTAGCAATATGTTATAAATTTTGCACCAAAAAAAAAAAAACAGTTCGAAAGAAAACTTCTCCTTGGCGTGTAGTGGATCTTGCGGCATTAGATTCGCGTGCCTGTGTCACTCTTAGCATTCGTAGCGTTGTTTTTAATTCTGAATTAATTTTTTTTGGACTTATGTTCCCGTTTAAAATTAAGGCTTTTACTTCTTTTCAGACATTGGTTAATATGGCCTACTAGGTAATACTTTTAGAATTATTTGGTTTCTGAACATACGCCATCGCTAGAGCCCACGATTTTTGGTGAAAAGAATTCTGCAACAATTTGTTTCACTGCCTTATGTGCACGTATGCAGCTCTGCTTCGTGGTCAGCGATTGGCTGTTTTAAATTCTCAGCGTCTCGGGGTTTTGCCCACAAATTACAGAAGTGTGGTGTCGCAGTAACCTTGGCCCCTGCTGGCACGAGTCAAATGAGCCACGCCTACATTCTGCCAATACTCAAGAAGCAGATCTGCATTTGTGCACATAAGGTATTGAAACAAATTGTTGCAGAATTCTTTTCACCAAAAATCGTGGGCTCTAGCCATCGCTCATGTTTTGCTTATCAGACTTGTGTTTAATGACAAAGTATAAAACTAACAAAAAAAAAGGCATAAAAACACACAAAAAAAACAGAAAAAAATCCCAGCTGAATCCTGTCTGTCCTTTTCTTTTGTGTATGTTTTTTTTACGTCTGATGGTGTATGTCCAGAAATCAATAAATTCTAATCGTAAATTCCTATTGTAACAATTTTTTTAAAATCTCATAGATAATACTGTACACCATAATCGTAAAAACAACACATTTAGTTGATTTCCTATTGGAAAAATTCCGTAAACATTCGAAATCTATGTTTTATGTTAATAGTAAAAAAAATTCAGTTCCGCTATCCAGCGACTTAGTTACTATGGTATTATGCCGTGTATGTACAGAAATATCGGTTTGTGCTTCTATGATTCGGAAGTTCGCTCGCAGTGGAACATTCCCACAATCCATTACGTTTCCTCAGTTCCATGTAAATTCCGTAACTCAGTGCATCCCACATTTTGCCTTTGTGATTTCCCTCGTCGAATGTTTTCTCAGAACTCGAGGAAGAGACCGCAGATTTTCGGTGGAAAAGGGAGGGGGTGGGTCAGTTGTTTCTAGTCACTGTCAGCAAGAGTGCATGCTCTCTTCGTTCGCGGAAGGTGACATTTGACTACCGCAGCTGCGAACTTGGGAGACGGTTCATAATTCGATATCCAGTTAATTATACGCGACGCTTTCGCAGCGGACACAGACCAAATACTAACACAGACGTGAAATAATGCGGCGGCTCGTTTGATAGCGCGAACTTGGCCGCTGCCTGGGTCTGTTTGGCTCCTGCGTGTTACGGCAGGTTTCCTATTGGCCTGGCTACCGGCTAGCCGCCTTACGCTGATTGGCGGTAGGCGTTTTCGCCGTGTTGAGCCAGCGAAGCCACTTTGCTAGCGTATGTGACCGAGTTCTCCGTCCTACCAGCTTTTCCACATCTGTATTACTAAGTATTCAGTGTCACAGAGTGGAGAAAGCAGACTGTTTGCCAGGCTTCAATATAACGTGTCCAATATCTAGGAACTTCTATTTTTAGTAAAAATATTTCTGCACCGATTGGCTTCAGTGCCTCGTGAGCACATCTGCAGCTCTGTCCAGGAACGTGCAAAATTTTCTGTGCGCTGTGTGGCAGGGGTGGGTAACAAATTACTGTAAAAAAACTGTGATTGATCTGATAACACACACTGTGTACTACGGTCGTCTAACGTTTTCCCCTACTACAAAGTGTCAATCTGTAATATAAATGTGTGGAAAGAGAAAGATAAAATTATGAAAATTTTTCCTCTTTTATGTCAATATTAAAAAAATACAAAGGGACTTTGTTGTGTGTTTTTATAAATTTTTTAGCATTAGGTCCGTTATGCATTAAATCGGTGTAAATTATTTCATTTGAATAAGTAAGTTAATTTTTGATATTTGTATATTCCCGTAACTTGCAAATTTTGAGTTTTTGACATGCCACTATGAAAAAAACTATGAGTGCTATTTTTTTACAACTGGAAAATGTAGTCACAAGTAATGTCTATAAAACGAACGCTATGTTGCACAAACATAAAATCTTGCATTTTTGCCACGTTAACGCCCTTGAACCAACTTGTGGTAAGGAAGAAAAGGGGGATGGAATTACGTATCTCGCTCCCTCCTTTTTTTCCACATTTACATTTCAGAATGACATTGTAGGTAGCAGAACAGCGTGTTAATTAGATACACAACAATTGGCTCAGACCGACGGGTAACTGGGATGGAATTGGCCATTGCCAGAGGCGTAGTTTTCTGTTGTTGAGAGAGAGAAAGAGAGAGAGAAGGCCTTGCCTTTGCAACGCTCGTTAACGTGGGAACGAACAGAATCGTTAGTTGTGGCGATTTCAGATTATTTTTGGAAGTTTTTGTCCAATGAACGTTTAAATAACTTGTATTTCTAGTGCACAAGTGAACATAAAGATTTTTTTTTTCGAATATGAAGTTTTTTAAGCGGAAATACAGCAGTTTTGCTGTATTAATTAGTATAAATGTGATTATCATTTTTTCCCTCCTGAGGTATTACTACGAGACTCAAGACTGCCGTCGTAACAATCACTTAAGGGTATTGATCCCTACCACCTTGGATTTATCAGATTCTTCTCAATAACTTCTGTTCCAATCGATATATCAATATTTTTGTCACGATAAGGCATAGATACGAACTAAATCGATTTTCTGTAATTGCTGTAACCATAATATATTCATTATTTTGCAACGGGAAACAGCTGAAAAAGAAAAAAAAATGCTTTATTTACGGGAGCGAATACAGAGGCCGCAACATTAACAGAAACAATGACATACGGATTCCAAAAAGTGAATGAAACAATACACTATGTCTTGTCAGCGTGAAGAAAGTAAAACAATGTATCTATTTCCTGATTTATAAGAAAAACCGTAAAACCGGCCTGACTGCATACAAATGTACAGTTTGAATGACTTTTCGTGGAAAGATTTCGGAACTTTGTATCCCCAGCAATTTTGTGACATGTAAGTAGTTATTAACACACAGGCCTTGTACAATCTCACAGGCAAACAGTTGGTGTATTGACTTATTGCTAGAGCCACGATTTTGCCGTGAAGAGATTTTTTTACCACTTTGTTTCAATGCCTTATGTGCACATTGGCAGCTCTGCTTCGTGGTTTTTGGAAGGGTGTTTGTATTCAGACACGTGTCCCGTTTGACTGCACCAATCAGAATAGAGTTACTGTGACACTGTACGTCTGTGATATGCCAGTAGAACCCCAAGACTAGCGAGAGTTAGGGCGGCCGCCTACCTCACGTTTTAAATGTGTTGCAGTGTGTTCATAGTCAGGTTTTTTCTACGAATTAATATTAAGAGTGCGTGGTACATAAACAAACGCTGAAAACATCAATTGATTTCTACGTTTTTTTCGAAGCCAATATGGATAAAATACTCAATGACAATCCTAGATAAGGGTATTTGCCTACTTTATGAGTAAATATTTATCCATAATTACTCATTCGTTACGCGTGATCTCTTGTGCCGCAGTTAACTGCACGAGGTTCCGGCGTCAGAGATTATGCCTCAGAAGTTCGTAACACTGGGAACAATTTTGTTTAAACCGTTGGCTAAAACTATTGTCTAGGATTGCTATTGTTTAATTTTCGTAAATTGGTTTCGACAAACCTAAAGTTATAGATTAATGCTTTTAGCGTTGAATTACGTACCACGCCCACTTAAGAGCCCTGTACAACAGGCGCTAGATGCCGGGTCTGAGGTACAGAAATAAGCAGGCGATAAGGGCTAGACTGCCTCGTGTGTCAACAACAGTGTCGCCTTTATGCATGAGGCAAGAAACTACCTGCAGTGATTTGGTCGTTGGATTTTTACTATGGGACTTCAAACGGTGACCCTAATATTTTATTTATGGAAAGTGCGTAATAAAGTCCAATGCATGCTTCTCTGGTTTTGTTTTACGATTCCGGTTGGTTTTTTTTTTTAATGACAGCAGTCAGAAAAAGCAGTTGTTTAGCCATTTTGAGGTGCTGCGAAACTATGTTTCTAAGCATGACATCTAGAAAACAAAAATATAGAAGCATTGTTCTAAATATGTTTTCTTTTCGTAGATAAATATATATATTACACGTTTAGTAGTATTGCTTTAAATAACTTTCTCCTGACAGTCTGCAACAATGGTCGTGCGCCAGCTGACCTTGAAGCAGAGGTGTAGACGTGCACGTAAGTAGGGACTGGAAAATTTCGTGAATTCAATCACCTGTAGGCTAAAATCCATTGTACTATGCTTGAGTAAAGCCTCGTCTATTCGTTCATTGCCTGTTGTTCCACTGAGTAGCAGCTAGTAGACAAATAGTCGGGGCTTGAGTATGCATAGCGTAGGCGCAACTAGAATGGCCATTTGGGGAGGGCACAATTCTGTGAATACGGTTATACTCAAGCTACCCCTACCTGTAATCAGTAACGTAGTCAGAATTTATGAATTTCAGACAGGGAAGGATGGCTATTGTGCGAATATTATGGAGGATCCGGGGGTCCTTCTCCGGGAAAATTTCAGATTTCAAGGTGCAAAATAGTGCTATTTAAGCAGTTTTCATCGCTAAACATTGAATATTCTATTGGTAACAGTATCACTGATTATTCAATATTAAATTAATTGTAATTTTTAAGACTTTGGTTGGTTATTTATTTGGGAGGGGGTGCCCTAGTGCCCCCACCCTTAGTTGCGCCTATTAGGCATACTACAATAGACTCTAGCCTGCAGGTCATTCAATTCGCGAAATTTTCCAGTCCCTATATGTAAGACATTGAAACCAAACGGAGCAAAAGTATTTTCGCGACAAAATCGCGACGCTTCTTATTACGCCACGTTGTGTAATGTCTTCGGCGAGGAAGGGAGACAGTTATGCGGTGGAGCTGCTTGTGGTTAGCACAGATGAAGGAAAGTAAGTACAGGGTCAGGTCTGGGAGTAGTATTTGCCATGCTGGTGAGGTTGTGCGCGCGTCACACTGACTGCACATACAGCACAGCTGAGTGGCGTGTGGTGAAGTTGTTGCAAGGTATGCTGTATTTGCTCCCAACTGTACTTGTGCACTTCCTCGTCTGCTCGCCAGCCTCTCAGACGTACGTCACATCACATGTGTAATGTATACCCCGCAGTCAGCTCGTGATTGGTAGCATAGCGTTCTCTTTGACCTGGCTTCACGGTACTAACTAAGCCATGTTTTTTGTTCCGAGACTGTACCGTACTGAGCAAATACCAGCTTACCTTGCAACTGGCATAAGTACAGACTACATTCGTTACAACGTTACATTGTATTAGTAGAGACATGAAAAATTCGCGTTTTATTTTGGTTCCAAGCTAGAATTCCAGCAACTGTAAATTCGTGCCACTTTCGCAACTGACCTGTAACTTATTTGACACTTGCTGTAAGTCGCTTAGCCAATAGTACAGAAGCAACTAAATGCAGGCCCATATCACTGCAGCCAGTGAGCAGATAATGTCTGCTTGAATACACACATGTTCTTGGAGGCTAGCCTACAGGTCTGTGAACCCACGAATTTTGTATCAGTCTATGTATGAGTCTATGTAGTATATATGATTAGTCCATGTATTATGATTAGTCTATGTATGAGTCTATGTAGTATATATGATTAGTCCATGTATTATGATTAGTCTATGTATGAGTCTATGTAGTATATATGATTAGTCCATGTATTATGATTAGTCTATGTATGAGTCTATGTAGTATATATGATTAGTCTATGTATGAGTCTATGTAGTATATATGATTAGTCCATGTATTATGATTAGTCTATGTATGAGTCTATGTAGTATATATGATTAGTCCATGTATTATGATTAGTCTATGTATGAGTCTATGTAGTATATATGATTAGTCTATGTATGAGTCTATGTAGTATATCTGATTAGTCTATGTATTATTAGAATCTATGTATTAGTGAGATATGTATTTGTCACATAAAATTATTTAATATTGCTAATGTGGCGATTTTAATTAGCACTTATGATATAAATATGTGAAATTCAAACACAAGGACGTAGCACCAAGTTGCGACTCACCACGCGATCTTCGGGAAGTACATGAGACATGCTCTACTTTAGAATGCTATCAGTGACATGGCTTACGTTACCCAGAAAAAGATAATTGTAAGCCACGCAACCACAATCAACAAACTTTTACAACAGATAAAGTCTGAGTAAACACCACGCAAACTGTTGTTTTTCCGTGTGTTTAGTTACCCTTGTCATAAAATGTATATTGCGTTTGGCACAGTAGGCTAGGGGCCAACAAGAGAACATTCGTGAATTTTGAAGATGTAAGTTGTTACTCTGATTATGCCAGGAGAGTTTTGTCCCAATCCGAATGCTATACATAAATTTATTAAAATTAATGTTATATAATTTCTGTTATAAGCTTAAATGCAGCTGATAGGATAATTGCGTCTTGCTCAGGGTACTGTGAAAACCTACAGCCTGCATTATGTTGGAATATAAATTCTTTCCAGAGGCGAAACGGATGAATACACATAATTTCAAAATTAATATTTAATTGCCTCATTTATGTGTTTTTTACCTATTTTAAAGACACTTGGTTACATTGTTCTGGTAATGGAAAGCGGTACACATAAGAGGTTTGCTTTTAATTTTTCTCGCAAAAATGAAGATTATGGAGGAAACTCATAGCATTGTGCAACGGGCTATAGACGGGGAAATGCACAGCTGCGTGGAACAGACTATAGGCGGGAAAACATACAGCTTTGCGGAACAGGCTATAGGCGGGAAAGCTCACAGATGCGCGGAACACGATATACGTGGTGAAATGCACATCTGCACTGAACTGGCTGTTGGCGAAGTGAAAAGACATAGCTGCGTGGAAGAAGCTATAGACGGGAAAACACACAGCTGCGCAGAATAGGCTATATGTGGGAAAATGTATAGCTGCGTGGAACACGTTGCAGTCGAGAAACATATAGCTCTGTGGAACAAGTTATAGACGGGCGAACGCATAGTTGCATGGAGCAAGCTATAGACGAGAAAACGCATAGCAGCGCGGAACAGGCTATAGGTAGGTTGTGTGAACGATCTGTACTCGGCCAGCCCGCAGCAAGGACGTTCGATGAGCGTTTTCTTTATTTTTTACGTTATTTTCTCGTTCCCGTCTCGATGCGTGGAGAAGTTGGCCGAGAGACTTGCTACGCCAGACAACAAACACTCTCAGCTATTATAACCAGTCCTGTAGATGAACTGGAAATTCCTGCCACGGCGAGGAAAGTACGTACGTGTTTCAAATCAGGATCGTCAGCAGCACGCCCTCGCGCATGTCCTGAAGGCGAGATCAACAGCCATAATTCAAGAAACTCAGCTCATTTTGCCACGCACCGGTCCTTAATGCAAACAAAAAACTCTTTAAATTACACTTTGGGGGGAATGACTTTGATTTAAGATATAATGTAATATCAAGATTTGACGAAATGGCCGTAAATTACGTGCTATTAAAGTCCTTGGTACGTTTACATTTTATTTCAGTTTTTTTTTCTCGTTCAGTTGCGTTGTCGAGTTAAGTGTTTTTTTAGCCTGGTTCTCTGGCGCGCGATGGTAATGACGGGTTGAGGCAAGAACCGGCCCGGTAATTGGGTCGACATGTTGTTGTAATTCAGGCGAGTCACGACTTGCAGAGAACGCTCTCTTGTTTTCTCCTGCGCACGGACAACCTGCTGCAAACCGAACGTCCTGAGAGCCCGTCTGCTACCCGCCAGTGTTGCCAACCTCGACTCAGGGAATTTACCCACATGCCTTTCGGGATAAAGTGAGCACTAAAGATTTTATCTTTGAAAAATATATCACTAGCCGATACTGCATATAATTCAACGTTGACAATAGTTCAATAGTTCCCTTACTCCTTGAATGGCTGGTAGGGAATTATCGATTGTAGTTCCGTGTATTTTGATATTAAAATCCAACAATACTAAAAATAAACTCAAATGAAGTAGAGGGGAGTTAACACAGAATTTTAATTGTTTTACAAATTTTTATATTTGTACGAGGTATGGTTTGTTTTTTTAGACTTTTATTGTGACTATTTTTTAAAGTATTGAACATTTTCTAGCGTCTATAGATTTTGTATAATGGCATATTGAAGCCAAAATTGGCATGAAACGGTTTAATACAAGAAACGAAAACCAACTAACATACATAAATGAAATAATTCACTCTTAAAAACAGTGTCAGGGGCTGCGTAAAGGCACGAATAAAACATTTAATTGAAACTTCTGTGTCTTTAAAAAATTAATATATATATATATTTTTAAATTTAGAAATTAAAAAAAAAAAAATACAAAAAATATTCGATGCTGTTTTCTATGGGCTACATATCTAGACGTAGCGCTTGATACGGTTTTTCACTGTCAATTATTTCATTCTTGTAAGTTGGTATGTTTTCGTTTCTTATGTAAAACAGTTTTATGCCAATTTTTTCTTTAACGTACCATTATACAAAAGTTATGAGGGATAGAACATTTTTTCATAACTGTGAAAAATAGTCGTAGTATATGTCCATTAAACAAGCCATATCTCGTACAAATGCAACAATTATTAAAACAATTACAACTTTTCAGGGAAGCCCCTCCCCCTTAAAAAAACATTTATTCATGAAATTATCTAGCTACTTGTGACTACATAATGTTACTTAGTAAGCACCAGTACAAAAGGACGCGACGGGATTGTTCGAAATGTATCGTCGTCTGCACACTGATTCAGCCAGCGCTCTACGCTATAGACGCTGTAGTTCAAAATTCCACCGACAGATCTCCTTAGTTAACTACGCAAGGCAACGTATTTCGTTGATTGTGTTTTCCATTGTGCAATTAAAGCGGTGTCTCATTATACACTCAGAATTTTTAAAAATTACTTTTTTTAAATGCAGTTGCCAAATTATGTGAAGTTATTTATATTCTGTGAATTGTTACGTTTTACGATTGCCGGCATTTGTATCTTGGAATTACATCCAACTACGAAATAGCATTTTTTTATTTCACGCTTTAAAAATGAGACTGTATTTATTACTGGTGTACGTACATGTAAGTTTTCGAATTTAAATATAATTGTCATGCATTCTTAACGACAATAGTGCCTGTCCATTCCACCCGTATTATATAGGCATTATCGCGCAGGTATTCATTATAGCTAAGACTGTTATTTCAGCAATTATTCAACACCCGTTTACTTTGTAGTAAACAAAGTAAATATCAATTTTCTGAGCAGTGTTGTATAGATGCAAACATTTTAAGGCCGTGTAAACATAAGCACGTGGAAAGGTTTACCTTAACTTACAGCGGAAAGATACGAACTGGCTGAAAATTAAATTAAACATGGCTTTTTTGATTGCTCACTTTATCCAAAATGCCTTTATATCCCGTTTTACAAGTATTGATGGCTACGACTACTAATCTGGCTGCCACGGAGTTAAAATGAGAATTTATTGTTACAGCTAATGAATTCTCGCTGGGCTAATCCTTAAAATGGTCTTTTGAACAAAAAGGGTAACATATAAAATAATTTAAAAAAATATATATTCACTTTTTTAACTATAATTTTATAATTTCATTTTGTAAGTTTTGTATTTAAAGGATTGGGAAGTATCTTATGCGCCAAAATTCTTCGATAAATGTCCCATAGAATATTTGTTTTTGAAAATATTGTTATGAAAATTAATGAATTGAAAAATAATTCTTAACCTTAATTCCTAATTTAAAATCAGTAACTGTAAGTTTATTAGGCAAAGCTTTTGCGATAGTAACGTGTGGAAGATTTATGCCCCGCCTTATACTGAGTTAACCGTTCACCTGCATTCTCCGCTCCCTCGTTATAACTCAGTAAACATATTTATTCGAGGTACTGAATCTGTTATAAAATGGACTGGTTGTAAACTACAGCGTGTTCCGAAGTGATCGCGTTCCAGAACTGGAGTAGCGAATGTAATTTCATCACGTCCAGCGAGTGCTGTTAAATCCCATTTAAACATCCTGGAGACCGTGTCAGTGTTTCAGGCGCATGTATGCAACCCGCGTTAATCCCATATAAATCAAGGCTAATTTTCGTTCCCTATTGTAATAAGAATATTACTAGCAAGAAATGTAAGAAAACTTCAAGACTTATAAATATCAATTCCGTTTTTTAACACACTAACAAAAGTATATACATTAAAGGGGATTGATCCCTGTCAGATCGGTTTTACGGTTTTTCTTATAAATCAGGAAATAGACACATTGTTTTGCTTTTTTCACGCTGACAAGGCATAGTGTATTGTTTCATTCACTTTTTGGAATCCATATGGCATTGTTTCTGTTAATGTTGCGGCCTCTGTAGTCGCTCCCGTATATAAAGCAATTTTTCCTTTTCAGCTGTTTCCCGTTGCAAAATAATGAATGTATTATGGTTCCAGCAATTACAGAAAATATATTATGTTTGTATGTATGCCGTGCCTTGACAAATATTTTGATACATCGACTGGAATAGAAGTTATCGAAAAAAACAGATAAATCCAAGGTGGTAGTGAAAAACACCTAATACGAAAGAAAGGTGGAATTTTCACATACTACAACTGTGGTTGCACGCAAATAACTTGGGGACAGCGCAGGTTTCAATAGGCACTTCTTACAAATAATTACAGTAGAGTTATTATTTTTAATGAAAAAGCGAGGGCTTGTTGTGATTTAAAAATATCATATTCTCTAGGCCTACCCATCCCTTGTTTTGGACATCTATATCAAATACGGATATTAATATAAATGCTACGTTCAAAGAATTCGTAAGAAACGCAACTGGTGTGAGACACCAGGATACGAATCTTTATTACTGTTATGAAATTATTTATTTTCTGATAAGCGTTTATAATAGAGTTTCCTATGCGGGAGATTGTAAAAGTCGTGGAGTGAAAGCTGTAATGGCGGTGTGATAGCGTGGGTGTAATTAGTTGTGTTTGTGTCTGACAAGTAGCCACGTCACTGTAGGTTCGTTCATCATCGCTACAGACTTGTGACAGGTGGTTGCGAGAGTGTTCAGTTAGAAAGAGTCTGAAGAAGGAAGGGGAAGAAGACGATGCTCTTTTATTAAACTACGCTGACGGAAATCACGCCAGTGCACACCTGGATCACAGATGTGAAATGACGTGGCGGCTTGTTTGATATAGGCGAACTTCGTCGGTTATTGGCTGCCCGAGGCTGTTGATACCAGCCCCGTGTATGTTTGGCTCCTGCGTGTTACTGCAGGTTTCCTATTGGCCTGGCCGCCGGGTAGCAGGACAGCCGCATTACGCTGATTGGTGGTAGGCGTTCCAATCATGTTGCTGGCCAACGAAGCCATTTTGCTGGCGTGCGTGTCTGAGTTTGCCTTCCTACCGATGTTTTACTTCTGTATTACTAATATTCTGCGCCTAGGAGCAGGTCCTCGTAACTTGAGTAGGATAAACGAACTCTTTACCGAAGATTTCCGAAGTGGTGGGAATACAGAGCAACAACTTCTGTTTTAATTTCATTGTTTTTATTATGGAACTTGGGCGATGACGATACCATTTTATATGCAAGCGGTATGGTTTGAAGTCCAACGCATGTTGTCGCCTATATATATTCTTATCCGAGTAGGTATTAGCCTAGAAAAAGAAGTCCGTTTTTTAAGCCATTTTGATGGGCTGAAGAATCGTATTTGTGAAAAGTGTGTTGAATTATTACTAAACTTATAGCGACACGGAAGTGAGTTGTTTTCGTAGGTACACAGACGTATGCATACAGTGCGTTTTAGGTAGTTTCGTCGTTGTAAACAAAAAGGGAAGAATTGTGTATTTCTACAACACCTTTCAAACGCTGATAAGGAGTCTTCACCCGTTTCAAATCTTCACGTTTGACGCCTGGGAACACCTGATCGATGAGCCAGAGTACCGTGCTCAACGAGCGAAAAGCATATCGCTTCGAACTGGCGTGCAAGGTTTTCATGGTAATTTTTTGTTTCCTATGGGGCGAGCCTCTCGCTTTGCACGTTACGTATGTAGGTGGTACTTTCGGTGTTACCGCATAAAAATCAATTTTGAGCCATTTTGAGAGCCCTGGAAATCATGGTTCTGTTAAGCGCGCTGAATTTTAAAAAACACAGAGTCATAGTTTCAAGTGTGTGTTCTGTTCGTATAGATAAATGTAATATGAATAAGTGACTATGTTTCGCATGAAAAATAATATGCGTGACTCGCTGCTAACACTACAACGCCGCCCGTGCGCCTGTCGTGTTCTGTATTCCAACAGTGACGTACAAATACACGTAAGGCCACGTCTTGACTGTGCAATCGTCGTAAACTTAGATCTGATTACTCGTAGAGTGTATGAAACCTCTCACCTTTCACTGTGGTTAGTTGTTGGACTTAGTGGTTACTGAGCCGCGGGCGACTTGGGAAATTGCTCTTTAGAATTCTCAGTTGGCATTACTTGTCGTCACGAACCATGAAGCCGTGGCTATCAGGAAGAGTGATCGGAGTTCGCGGCGCAATAACCCGTGTACAGTACTGCATGACGTGTCGCAAATGAAACAACTCATAGCTGGGCACGGCACGCCCTCTAGTTTCAAGGTCACCGTGGTCTTCATTCTCCCTCTTACCAGGTTACCTCTTTCAAGTCGGCTCTTCTGTTCCTCTGTCAGCTCCCCTGCCTGTGCTTATGTCTAGGGCACGGTCGTAGAAGAACAGGTCTGGACACTCGCCTATCTACCAATGTATTTTGCTTGACCCCCTTGTTTGGCTACAGTTCACCAAGTTACCGAGAATGTTGTACATTTTGGCGCTGTAATCCGGGCGGTCGGACTCAAATTCCGCCCTTTTTTCCATTGTTAACATTGTAAAGTAAATAAAGATTTCTGGAGCCATAATTTTACATTTTGAGCGAAGGAAGTGTTTCATACATTGATAAAAATTACTTTTTGATAAATTGTTCATCTTAGTGGGAGGGAAGTGGGCGGAGTTTGAGCCAACCGCCCTAATTGCAGCGCCAAAAAGTATAGCATTATCGTGAACTTAGTGAACTACAGCCAAACAACAAGGGGGTCAAGTTTCCAGGCGAGTGTCCAGACCCGTTCTTTTACGGCCGTGGTCTAGGGAGCATAGAAGTAGTTCTATGTTCGGCAATGTTCGGGGAACTTCGCCAGGGTTCGAGCCGTCATCCCTCTCTTACCCCGTTCTGCGCAGACAACTCTCTCTCTCTCACTCTCCTGACGCCGTCCTCTTTGACAGTTACTTTAGATTAGTTTTTGGGTTAGTTTAAGTTACTTTACGTAAGGTTAATTCTACTACAGGTTAGAAAGTAAATACGTTTTATTATGAGAGAGTTTGGCACAGGGAAAATTTATGCCGCTGGTTTCGCTGCTATCGCTAAGAAATCAGAAAAATACGAAACCGTAGTAAAATTAAATTGAAATAGGCTTGGAAATGACAGAAATCATTTAAATTTAAAATGTAAGGATTCGCATTTTAAATTACCATCGTAATATAACTTAAAATTCAGGAAAGCTCCGTGATTGTAACTTTAGGTAAGTTTAAATGTCAAAAATTGCTGTTCACGTAATAGAAGGATGGTTTCGTTAGGCTACGTTACAAGTGGTTCTGGATAAAGTGAGCACTCAATAAAGCCGTTATTGATATATATTTTCCGTCAATGTATATCTTTCCGCTACGTGAAAATATAAACATTGCCACGTGCTTTTATTTACGCTTTTAAATGTTTACAGCTGCACTACACTGTTCCGAAAAATGTTGTCTACAATGTCTTGCTTACTAAATATACGGATGTTGAATATATGCTATAATCGATAGTAATGTTACTTATGAATACCTGCGAGTTTACGTCTTGTAATACTGGTTTCTGTTCATAGATTCTAATTTTTACGACACGCACTATTGCCGTTATGAATCTAGTAAATGTGTACAAATTATATTCGAATTTTTAACTAAAAGTCCCAAAAAAACCTCAAAACCTGACAATGGCATAAGAAATTCAAGAATTGATGTTCCATTCAATTGTACTGCCATGAACGACGACGCACTTAACAGAAGAATAAATAACGTATTTTCTTAATGTGTGAAACAGAAAAAATAAATGCAGTTTCTGGTTCCAGACACTCAGGCTGGTAAAAGTAAAACATTACAATTCACATTTTAACAATAACAAAACAGTAATTTCCAATACTTTCGGATGTGTTTATCATAAACCCATATTTATTGCACAACGGACAAACACACTCGACTCACTAATCACGCTTCCAAGCGAAGCGGCGAAAACCCAACTCTGATGCCACCTGTCGGTGGCATTTTGAACTACTTCTGCAAACGACGGTTGATGTTCTGCGGCCAGGTAGCGTGTTTTTGCGCAGGTGCTATTATTAAGTCAGATTATGCAGTCAGTAGGTATGTCAATGAGATCATAAATATGTAGTTTAAAGTAACTTACACTAAATATAGACAGTTTGATTTTATTTATGTTCTTTCATAAATGTATTTAAAAGGAAAATACACGGAACTACAAGTGATAATCCGCTGCCAACCATACGATCAATAAAGTAACTCTTTGTTCACGTTGACCTATATACAGTAACAGCTAGTGATTTGTTTCAAATGTTAAATCTTTAGTGCTCATTTTATCCCGAATGACTAGGGCCACGATTTTGTCGCGAAAAGATTTTTGCCCCACTTTTTTTCAGTGACTTACGTGCACATCGGTAGTTCTGTTTCAAGGTTATTGGCAGCCTATCTTTGTTCAAACACGTTTCTCATTTGACTGCACCAATCAGAATAAGCTTATTGTGAGTCTGTATGTCTATAATTTGCCAAGGCCAGTGAGAGTAAAATCATCCAACCACAGACGATGTAGCAGAGCTGCAGGTGTGCACATGACGCATCGAAACCAAATGTTGCAAAAATCTTTTCGCCATAAAATCGTGGCTCTACGAATGACCTATAATTGTTATTATAGTTCCGTAACCTATCAAAACCGTCCTTCGACTAAACAAACAACATTCTTCGTCATTTAAACCAAGACGTCGAGCGAACGGCTGGAATATTTAATCGTCGATAATATCTTAACTATTTATCATAATTCGATAGGATGTTTTCTCCGAGTATATATATTATTAGTGGACGGCTGGTTTTACATCACTAGTTGGTAGTATGTTTTGTTATCAAGTAAAAAATTAAAAACAGTTTTTTTTTTTAAGCAGGGTTTGAATCTACAAATTCCATACAAATAGAAATCTGAAAATTTTAATGTGTTCATATCCAGGCATCTATAATAACCAAATTTCAAGAATACTCATGTTTTGATTTGATAATATTTTTTATATTCGTAAACCGCCGCCGAGTGTGAGTGACAACTTACACGTCTATTGTAAGACATGTTGTATTTTTCTCAGGGCGGCAAGCCTGGCTCTGAGCTTTCACATCTGGTATCTATCTCTCCTCGAGATGTCGTTGGGTCCGCGCTGTGGTATCAACACTCGTGGCTTATCCCGCGAGACAAGGCATGGGTTGGGTAGTTATTGAGGAAGGAGAGGGGATGGTGTAATGATGCGACATACCACCGCGTTCAGCCACATTTCCGACACATGACTGACATGCCATTAACACACGACAGAGCAGAGCACCCTTCCGGAACACAAAAAAAACTACACTACATATTTTTATAATTAGCTTGTCACGCCCGCCTGGCTTACAGAAGCATTGGTAAGGGTAAAAAAAAAAATACATTTGGAGCAATATACACATATTTCTCACATTCCCTCACATAAAACATATGGACGGCCATCCATCCTTCGTATAAATAATACATGTCCTATCTCTTATATTCATGAACTTTTTTTATCAGCTTCGGAAACGCGCGCGCCTTGTGTGTTATTTTTCCCATTGGTGTTATGCATTGTATTATTTTCACCCCCTCCCCCCAATAATTTCCAAATTTCTCGTGTTTCTTGTTTGCTTTTTCCCTTTCCGGATGTCTTCATAAATGGAAACATCATAGATTTTTTTTTGTGTGTGAGCGCACTTGAAAATCATACCAGTCCCTTCCTCCATTTGCTCCTCTTCTCTCTCAACCGCTCTTGCACTACTATAATCCGTTGCAGATACCTTTATACAGAGCGTTCAAATATCAAGTATGCAATATTTTGAGACGAGGTATTACTTTCCATAACATAAGAAGACAGAAATATCTTATCAAAAAGTCCCAGAATCCATTCATAGAGTCTGGAACAATTAGCACGTTCACTGACCTGTAGGCTAAGAATATATGTGTACTGATATGGATAGCAGCTGGTTATTGGCTACTAACTGACAGTGATACCACGTTACTGGGATTATCATTTATTTGCCTCGTCAGTGCTTACCAACACATCCGAGACCGACCTGTTGTGTTTAAAAAATTGCACGATTCTCTGTGCCATAGGACACACTGATGCTGTACTATCAATGACGTTATTTTATCGTTTATATTTTTTAAACCTATAATTTTATGTAAATTTTCAGGGCAATAATATTCCCACCAAATCGAACTTACTGACTAATTAAATTAAAAACTGATTTTCGACTTACTTTTCTTTATAAATTATCACTGCACAAATTTAACACAGTCTCTCCTTACTCATTCAAATTCTTTTTCTGCTATATTTTATTGGTAATTGTTCATTAAATACTTACACGTCTGACATTTTTCGTACAATATTTTTGTTTAAGCCTCGGTTTCAGTCGCCATATTGAATTTTATTATTTTTAACTTTTTTGGAATTTTGAGAAGGAAAATTTTAAATCGGCGACCATACCACAAATTCTATATACTTTGTGCTACAGTACAAACATGGCAATTGAGCTAGTAATGTATAGTTAGGTCGCAATCAGTCGGGCAAATTATACTTATAAAACAATTTGCCACACAGATTGCGGCGTAAATATAAGTTAACTGCTAAATGGCAAGGTCTGTACTGTTTTGAAATGTAAATAGAATTTGAGGTGTAATCGCATATTTAACATTTTTCTTCTTAAAATTAAAAAAAAGCGAAAAATAATAAATTCAATATGGCGACTGAGGTGAGAATATTTTACATCGAGGTAGAAGGAAGGGCAATGCGAGAAAGGAAGAACCAGAAGATGTGCACGTACAGGGAAGACGGCATCGTGAACGAGCTTAATACGGTGACCTCTAGATGTCGGACCGCGGAGAAACCGCGATAATATCCACCCGCTGAGAAAGCTATCTCACCACTGACATGACAGCGAACGGACGTTTTTAAGCCTATTTGCGGCCTATTACGACGCACGACTAAAATTCGTAGCAGTCGATTGCCTTTATGAGCCGATGAGGGTGAAGCGAGGTATAGATACAACACAACTTTTTTTTTAACACAACCTTTCCTGACTCACTGCTTGAAACGTTTATTTTGTCATATTTAAGTGGTAATTGTTATAAAAAATGGTTTATTGCGGGAAATCTTGATTGTTTGCTGGTTTCAATATACCTACGTTCAGCTTAACAAAATATTACTGGCTTTCGCTTGATCTTGGATCTGTTACCCTATTTGACTAAGCCAATAAGAATCCCGCTATTGTAATATTTGATGCCTGTTGTAGGTCTGAAGACAGCTACGTTGTGTCAGAAGTACATCATCCTAACATATATGTGGCACATAACATTTTCGCGATAAACCATCATATCTAGTAATAGTTCATTTAATATGTATGGGCCTGAAATTTTTCGTGCGATCACAATTTGTTTTTATTCTACCTCGCAAATTTTATTTGATGTCTTTCAACGAACAACATGCAGGGTTTGGAACTTCCTCGGCAAGGCACGTTGACCCTGCGAGTGAGTACTATATATTTTTATTGTCAGATTATCGCGGCTGACAATACTTGAGCGTTTCATACCTGCATACGTTCGGAAAAACGCGACTTGCTCTGTTAATTGATTCCATACAACTCCGGCGGATGCGATTTGTTTCGAGCGTGTCGCGTCTAGTCGCGACGAAACAAAAATCGCGGTTCGATTTTTGTTTCCGTGCCCTGTCTCGCGTGCATGTGGGGAAGGGGAGGGTGGGGGGAGTCGGGGACTTTCAGTAAGCGCGGCCGTGCTCGTTCCGTGTTATTTAATTCGCCCGCACAGGTGTGGAAACATGCGCGAACAAAAATCCGGGCGGGGAGAAAAAAAATTCCTCGCGCTTCTCCGACCCCGCAACTGCCTACATTTGTTTTTATCTCTCTCGTTTCCGTCCCCCTCAGGCCGGAAGTGTCGCGATTGGTTTTAACGCGTCGCCATTGGCCCCCCAGCGCGACCACGCCTCCTATTGGCCCGCGTGGTCGCACTCTATTTCCATATAATCACTTTTCCTCGTTTTCGATGTTGATTTAGATTATCGTATTACTGATCTCTGTTCCCGTCCTCTCGCGGAAGCTATTTTTTTTCTCTCTGTTTTCACTTTTTTTTAAAGCGTCGCTGGAAAAAAAAAGTGGGGCGCGCGCAGAGGAAGGTATTCAGATTAATAGTTTGTCCATTACCGTTTGATGAATTTCCAGGAAATTAACGGCAAATTGCAGGGTCGGTGTTGTCGGGGTCAACCCGGTGACGCTGCAGAACCGGTGACAGGCTCGCGAGATGTCATCCTGTTGCCCAATGTCACCGGGAGGCATCAAGGCCGGTGTGGGTCGTGACCCGTTCCAACGCCGTCCCAAATATCCAATAGCAGTCGCTATATACCACGGTTATAGAAGTTCATTTCTGGACACTTCTGTAACATATTTGACCCCGTTACGACTGATTTCAGTTCCTTTATTATCCGTAAATATGAATGAAAACTTGTGGCGCCACTAGCACACTATCGTGCTAGTAATTATTTTTCCAACATCAAATTTATTAAAGTACAAATATTAGAGACTTTCTTAAGTTTAACGAGAATATTTTTTAACTTTTTAGTTTTGATTAAAATAACGAACTTCTCTTTACAGCTGTACCACTGCGATAGTGGCGCCATCATTGTATTTCAGTCATAATGGGGTCAAAGATAAAGCATTGAATAGTAGGTAAGTGTCCAGAGACCTGTACTTCTAAAACCCTGCTATATACCCTATCCTGTACAACCACAGCAGATTCTGATTGCTATTTGAGACAATTACTCTCGCATGATGTAATGTCTGTTGCTGTGCAAGATAAAACTTTCATGTTATCTTTGAATGATTTTTTAATTGGGGCTGTGTTATAAACTCTTGTACTCCTGTTTTTTTCTGGATATACGCGATTGTTTGAGATGTTGATATATCCTGAAAATGTTGTGTGCCAACATACCTTTAAAAACGCTGTAGTTTCATGTGACATGTATGAATGGGTGATGTACGACTGGCACTACGTAGCTGTCTGCAGACCAAATACAGGCATCAAATATTACAATAGTGGGATTATTATTGCCTCAGTCAAATAGGGCAACAGCTCCACGTACAAGCGAAAGCCAGTAAACTCCTGTAAGCTGAACGTGAGTTGAAACATAGGAAACAGTCAAGTTTCCCCGCGATAAACCATCCCCAAATATATTTCAAAATCCACCACTGTTCACACGCGTTTTTAAGTGTGTTTCTGGCTCGAATCTCACGCCAGACTTTGGTGTATTAATTTTTAAGATATTCGATTAATTTGAAGCTGGAAGTTGATGAAGGAAGTAAAAATGTAATGATATGTAAATACGTCTGTTTATATAAGGTGTTTGTTTGCATAGGAAAATCGAGTGAGAAAGTTTGTGCTATGTTGTGACTGCATGAGAGAGAAATGTTGTTGCCAACATAACGATGTTTGTTGTTGTGTTCGCAGGTGAGTGGCGCCAGTGAATGATCTCGGCAGCCGATGTGGATAAGGGTGAGTGAGACAGATCATATCGTCTTTGTGTGTTGTTTGGTTGCGTCGTATAGTTGGCTGTCAGTCATGTCACTATTACACTGCATTCACTCACTCACTCTTTCGTCGCCCTTTTGTTTCTAATATGTTTACGGGTAAGTAATTTGAGTACTTGGCTTGCTGCTACAGAGTTTAAATAGGGACCAACGTAAAATACACTGTTCCAAGCAAAAAATGGCACTACTGTAAATGTTATAGCGAATGCTTTTATGTTGGGGAGTGTTGCATTTTTTATGAGTTGGACTACTAATGTAATATTTACATTTTACAACAAGGTATTAGCACTTATTTTGAAGATAGTATTTGTGAAGAAATTTTTTTCCCCTGATAGAGTTTTCTGTTCGATTTATTAATTGGGATGTATTTTCATATTCCCATTGCTGCAAGCTGTGTAGAGCAGATGCTTTAAGTTAAGATAGTTTAATATCGTACGTTCACCTATTCATAACTACTTCCGCACGTGATTAAATTCACAGATCTGTAGTCCATACAATATTCTTAAACAATTTAAATAGTTACATTGGCTATAATTAGTTTACCAAAAAATACGGGACTATGAATACAGAATATAAGTTTTTTTTATTGGAATCCTATAAGAAACATCACAAGAAAATAAGGCATGCTAACGCTGTCATTTATACTGAAGCATACACCTAAATAACAGTGTATTGTACTTCATTGTATATAGATTAGACATAAAATTAATACTAGGTTGTTCAAAAACTGCATACCCAAACTTCTGCAATCGTTTCTATTGTCCAAATTGTAGTAAAGAAAATCTTTACATTTGTGTCCGGAAAAGATTTTGCACAATTTTGAGTTTAAAGTAATGCCTGAAATAATAAATGTATAGGGGGTTGCGATAAAGAATGCACTTTAGAAGACCACCTTGTCTAGAATAATGAGTTTCATATTGGCTAATCGCTGTAAACACATCTGAAAAATGTCTTGAAAAATCTTCAGAAATGTGTTGGTTATATATATATATATATAATATGTATGTATTTGTAAACTTGGACGTTTAAAACTATGCATTGTTACTCAAGTGCTGTAATAATATAAATAAGTGGCGGAAGGATACAAATGTTTACTAAAAAGGGGGAAATAGCTATACCATGAAAGCAGGCGTGTGATTCTGTAAACAGTGTAGTATGCGCAGACATCTATGCAAACCACGTTCTATATGTGGTTTTTAACTCAACTGTTCCCCATGTTACCATTTTGCCAACGTACGAAAATAAAAAAATGGACAAGGCCGTAATTTGTTAAGATACCATGACCATTAAAACACTGTTTCTAAGCCCTTAAACACAGCTAAAAACGGCCTTTTCAGACTGTCTTACTTCAAGAAGTACAAATGTACTGCACGCTAGTTCAGAGCTTGGCTCGTTGGGGCGATGCGGCATTTGATGCGAGTTTCAAGGTCGTCCTTATGTCTCCGTCATTTCCGAGCCTCTAATGTGCAGGTAGGCAGCACCCTTAAGGGCGCGGTCTACCGCAATTTTCATCGCCATTATTTAATTTTTTATTTGTACCAGATATTTTTTTCTTATTTTAGACACAAAATGTGACTAAATTTGGCTCTTGTGAAATGTTTTTATCTCTCATAGCTTTTGCGTAATGGCTTGTCAAAGTCATATTTTTGCATGTTTCCGTTTTAACGACTACACTAAAACGAACTGATATACCAAACTCGAAAAAATCACAGTGGATAAAGACATTGCAGGCTACAATGACATGCTCATAAAATTAAAGAATAAGAATTATTTGAATTTTAAAAAAATGTTGAAACTAAAAATAAAAATTTAAAATATTCAATATTTTTTTTTAAATACAAATAATTTTTATTCTTTAATTTTATGAGCATGTCATTGTAGCCTGCAATGTCTTTATCCACTGTGATTTTTTTGAGTTTGGTATATGAGTTGGTTTTAGTGTAGTCGTTAAAACGGAAATATGCAAAATATGACTTTAACAAGCCATTACGCGAAAACTATGAGAGATAAAAAAATTTCATAAAAGCCAAATGTAGTCACATTTTGTGTCTAAAATAAAAAAAATATATAGTACAAATAAAAAATAAAATAATGGTGATGAAAATTGCAGTAGACCGCGCCCTTAAGGCCTCGCACTTTAGTTTTGTGGTGGTTTTTAGGAAAAAAAATTACGCAAATTAATGCATATATCAAAAATTAATTCTGGCAGCTTTAACACTTATATATCATTGTTTGATGAATTTTTCTGTTGCAATACACCAAACGGATTTTTAGATTTTTGCTTCTGAAGTGTCACGTATTTTGTTGTCAAAATAAACCAAAATGAAGCAAAATAATTTTTTACTAGCAAACGGTACAAAAAATGCTGTGGTAAAATTGTGTATCGTATGACTGTACACAGTCCCAAATTTTTTCAAAGCATTTGGTTGAAAAATATTCGAGTTATTTGCAATTGTTTGAAATAAATTAAAGGTCATGGCCTTAAAAATAATTTATAAGGATATTTCCAGTGTCTTGTTGATGTTTTCAACCGTACAGAATTATCGTAATTCAATAATTTTAGTGCATGGCGACTTAGCGCAGTGATTAGTGATCTTGGCCGGCAGGGAAATGGTCCTTGGTCGGTTCCTGGCTTGGGGGGGGGGGGTTTGTGCAGTTATCTCCCCAGGTACAGGACTATGAGTTGTGGTGTCACACTATCTCCATTATGCAGAATGCAATGTCATACCTCCGCAGTTTCATCTTCGCCTAGTCGCAGCTGAGTTTCAAATCAGCCACCGAGATATAAACGATTCTTAAAATTTTAATTTGTGTAGGAGGCAAAATTGTTGTAGGATTATATTTACGAACAAGAGTAATTGCGAAACACTGGAGGAATAATGTTTGTCACGTAAAGCTTGTTTGACATTATATATACGTATGTGTGTGTGTGTGTTTCATTTTAGATAGTATGTAATTTTAATATATTGAGCTGTTATGTATTATAAGTATTTTTTTTATTTTTGTTTGCTTTATTATGGTTAAACGTAAGAAAAAATAAGAAAAAGTGCATGCCTTACGTTCACCATATAAAATTAAAATTATAAAAAAATTACAAATATAAATGACGGAAGTTTTTGGCGTCACGTGCCTACTTAGTATGCAACCAGTACTACACGCATGCTTGCAACGCATTGTTGTCCAGGCGTTACACGTCGCAACGTTGGATAATATTTGGATATGATGGTTTATCGCGGGAAAACTTGACTGTTTGCTGGGTTCCAACGCACGTTCAGTTTATAATAGATTACTGGCATTAGCTTTTACGTGAATTTGTTGCCCTATTTGACTGAGTCAATAAGAATCCTATTATTGTAATATTTGATACCTATTATTGGTCTGCCGACATCTACGTTGTGTCAGACGTATACTACCCAGTCATATATGTCACAAAAAAAACTACAGTATTTTCAAGGGTATGTTGGCACATAACATTTTCGCGATATACCATCACCAATACTCATAATAAATTATTTTAATTTAAAATTCATGAACTGTAACCTTTAGAACGCACAGCCGTAGAATATCAAGGTTTGGCTATGGCAAGAAAAGTGGTTTCTGTAATTGTATGTATTAGGTTGCGAAGTAACAGTGGGTGCCACATTTTCGTGTGATATTCCGGTAGTCGGTATAACGTACATATTTTATTTACTGTGTTATAAGGGGCACGAGCAGTATGTTAGTAATTTCTCCCATCATAGCAATGCTAAAACAGCGTCAGATGTAAAGTGCGAACTAGTACTGTCAGTGAGGGAGCTGACGACAGCGTTTTTGTATAGGCGAGTGTCCAGTCCTGTCCTTCGAAAACCGACCTTGAAAATTAGTTTTAGCAATTTTTTTTTTCACGAGTGATACACTTTTGACGACTTTTATACCCCACGTTTCTTTAAAACATAATTCCTTCTCGAATTACCCACTTGTTTTTTCCTCCCCCCTCGACCCGTCTGTTTCCAGAGCAGATGGTAGAGAGTCTAGGTAAGGATGCTGTGTTCGGGTAACGTGATCGCATTCTTTACACGATAGTGCCATGTTAGAGGAGTGGCCAAGCCAAATAGATCGTTACGTAAGGCCATTACGTGCATAATAGCCCTGGCTTTATTGTCAAGCGAAACACAAAAAGGAAATGAAACAGCAGTATCATCTTAGTATAATTGGAAACAAAAAACACACACCGTGTTGTATTCCATTATTTTTACAGGTACAAACGCATCGGGATAATACTGTCCCGAGAACATCTTCCTTATGCTTTTGAATTCGCATTTGAAATAATGGCCGGTTTTTCCCCCCAAATCTTTCCCGGAAAATTTAAGCGGACTTACGGTAACGATTTTCTAAACACCCCAGGGTTATAAATAACCTGAATTCAATAAATAACATTGCTCTGCAGAATATATGTATATGAGCCAGATAAGCGAAGTGTGACCGACTTCACTTCCAAAATTACAACTGTTGACTGTGTGGTAACTATTAGGTTTAGTATTCTCTAATTAATGCTATTTCTAAATAGTAAAACAACGCAGTTTCAAGTTGTAATTTTTAATTACCGCATGTGCTGGTAATGTATTGTTTTAGTATGCAGTGATTTTTTTATGCAGATATCGGGGTACAGTATTGGTTCTTTATAGAGAATATTTAAATGTATCGTTTAAAAATTATATATATACACAAAATATACAGTTCGTGTGTATATGTATAGTCATTATTATCACTACGGCGCTAAGTTTAGCGTGAATATTATTTACTAATTATAACCTATAAAATTATATATTACTTATTTCTTACCAGTTACTTATTTTTTTTAATTATTGAAAACAAAACTCCGTAAAACCGTTAACTTACAGAACTAATGTTTTTCTAACTGATAGTTAAAAATAATGTTGGTATTGGAAAATACCGGTAGAAAAACATCGTATTAAAACGTCGATGAATAATAATTGGAAAATATCGTCAGTTCGATATATCGATATTTTATTCGCCATCCCAATAGCGGCCAGTGTGTGTGTGTGTGTGTGTGTGTGTGTGTAGTGTAGTTTCCTGTGTCGTTGATTGAGTGTGTGCCCCAGCAGTTTTCGGAGGAGTTACCGCGCTATAGCCCCAACTGATGGCATGTAATGTTGGTAGCCGTGGGCGCCGTAAAAACTTATCACGCTGTAATGGATGCTACGATCCGACCCGGTGTATAGTCGCTGCAAGACGAGGGTAAAAAAAAAGTCCTCCCCCCGCCCTCCATCCCAGCACGTTCCTGTGGTAGTTCGGCGGACCGCCACCTGCAACCGCAGTGGCGCGCGAGTCGCATGTGTCGGCTCTTCAACCATTTAAGACCGTGCAACACTAGGATGAATCAGGAAACATGACCGCAACTGTACCCATAATGACAGCCATGACCACACAACTCACGTTACAGAACAAATTGTTTTACACCGAACAAACGTTTTCTTTACAAACAAGAAAATCTTTCTTTTAGGCAGTTAAGCTTGCGGTAAATTCAGCTTACTTTTAAGCAAGTAAAAGCGTAAAAAGTGTGACGTTAAAATGGTTGAATTTAAAATAAAAAAATTGCCGAATTTCTGCATTTTTTTAATTACAAAAAAAATACATTGCGTTTGTTTGCACATATCTTAACGTAACCCACGAGTTCCTATGAATTAATTAATTTATATAAGTCATTAAGTTTTCCTTTCTAGCACAAAACCGATTTATACAAGTTTGGGCTGTGACATGCTATTATTTAAAATTAAAAAAAAATCTAAAATCTAAAAATGTTCATTACTGTAAAAAATCACAATGTTTGTCTACAAAATATATCTCATACAAATATATAAATGGTTAAACTATTAAAATGTAATATGCAGACGTTTCCTGGTGGAGTGGCGACGACAGTTACCCACTTGGAAGTTTCGTGTACTAACAAACATAGTTGGTAGCTGCAACTGCATTTATAATACATTTGTGCAGAATTCATAAGTTAACTAACACCATCTGACAGCCCGCCACACAACACGTAATTTACGCTGTAAAAATTATTAGACCTGTCAGTAGTTTCTTAGAGTGAAACGACGTTTTGTACAGACATTTTTTATTGTGAAAAATATTTTATTTTTAGTTTACGATCACCATGGGTAAATTGTTTCAAATTAGACTCCATATATCTCAATACACTACAGACAAACCAGTTCATCGTACGAAAGACCCACATTCATTTCAATACTTTCCATTTTCTAGCACCAGTAAAAAAAAAATGTTGTAGAGAGCTTAATTTAAATACTTTTTTTTTTCGAAAAAATTAAAATACATAACATGTATATTTAAAATGTATTTCGGTAAATAAAATGTTACTACATGAATAGTTTAAAAATAACATTAAATACGTAGAAGCACGCACCGATCCTCTCAACTGAGCGTTCATCCTTCTGACTGGTAACTGGCCTCTATTGGACATTCAGTTGTGGCGCTATCATTTTATGCCGCAGTATTGAAGATAATGGTGTATTGCACACGTCTGTACCTTTTTGAAGCTCAGTTATACACGATGAACAGCTTTAGAATAGTACTGTGCCTGCAGAAGCTCTGCATGTTCCGCCATTCGATTGTCACATTTAATTTCGGGCGACTGCTGTTATGCAACATGTTCTGCACGTTCTGCTACAGTAGTAACTTTTAATGTCGGGCGCCTGCTGCTATGCAACCTGTTCTGCACGTCCTTCTTTTATAGTCACTTTTAATGTCAGGCGCCTCCTGCTATGCAATATGTTCCGCACGTCTCGCTACAATAGTAACTTTTAATGTTGGGCGCCTGCTGCTATGCAACCTGTTATGCGCGTCCTTCTTTTATAGTCACTTTTAATGTCGGGCGCCTGCTGCTATGCAATATGTTCTGCACGTCCCGCTACAATAGTAACTTTTAATGTCGGGCGCCTGCTGCTACGCAACCAGTTCTGTACATCCCGCTACTATAGTCACTTCTTATGTCGGGCGATTGTTGCTAGGCAACCTGTTCTACATGTCCTTCTTTTATAGTCACTTTTAATGTCGCGCGCCTGCTGCTATGCAACCTGTTCTGCACGTCCTTCTTTTATAGTCACTTTTAATGTCGGGCGCCTGCTGCTATGCAACCTGTTATGCACGTCCTGCTACTATTGCCACTTAAAATTGTTGGGCGCCTGCAGCTATGAAACCTGTTCTACATGTCCTTCTTTTATAGTCACTTTTAATGTCGGGCGCCTACTGCTATGCAACCTGTTCTGCACGTCCTTCTTTTATAGCCACTTTTAATGTCGGGCGCCTGCTGCTGTGCAACCTGTTATGCACGTCCTTCTTTTATAGTAAATTTTAATGTCGGGCGCCTGCTGCTATGCAACCTAGTCTGCACGTCGCGCTACTATTGTCACTTTAAATTGTCGGGCGCCTGCAGCTATGCAACCTGTTCTGCACGTCCTTCTTTTATAGTAAATTTTAATGTTGGGCGCCTGCTGCTATGCAACCTGGTCTGCACGTCGCGCTACTATTGTCACTTTAAATTGTCGGGCGCCTGCAGCTATGGAACCTGTTCTACATGCGTGCACGAACCGCATTGTGCGCCACAATTTCGAACACAAATTATATAAAAATTGTGTTTCGAATATAAGTGTAAAAGGCTGTTGTATAAGGCCTACATTTTGTCAAACAATTTCCAGACAGGAGTTTGGATACATGAAGATGTTCGATCAGCCAATGCAACACTGTATCTAAGTAACTATACTTACGGCGAATTTTTTTTTAAACTGTAGTGCATATTTAAACTATAAAATTATATATTTTTAGCTTGCAGAAATTTAAAAGCTAATGAACAGGAATTGTTTTTATCACTTTAGTACATAAACTCTACACGACGGATAAATTTCGCTCCGTAATACGGAAAATACTGTTTTATAGATTGTTTCTCTTTTCGTAGTTAAAATTTAAAAATTCCAGCGGGATTCAGCAAACATTTTCAGTGTTAATGTATGAACGATGCCCTCTTTACACCTAATCATGCTAAATGTTAGTAATAGTCACTCTGGAAATGTTTTGTATTTGTACTGGAGTACACTGTAATTCTATTATGTAACCTAAAAGTCAGCTAACAGACGAGCTGACCCATGTACTACTCAATTGCGACAGTGATGGGAGATGCAAAGCAACGCTAGGAGCAGCACTGTCGCGCCTTGCAGACGGCCGGAATGGTGATAGAAACGTATTTTTCGTATGCGTGGCAATGGAAACACGAGTGTATTTTCATTTTTAACGGCTCGTGTGGATAAATGCAGGCTTAAATTATTGCATATAAAACCAATATTGAGCACGATGAAGTATTTAATACACAATATGTAATAAATTGTTTAATATGTCCCATATTATTCATTGAAGTGAGCATTAGAAGAGACGCGGAATAAAGCCGCATGGAGAGAGTGTAGCAGTAAACGATCTTGTTATGCGGAAAATACAATTTATAAGAACAAAATTTAATATAAT
>PNEQ01073331.1:0-50263 GCA_003012365.1 Medauroidea extradentata | reverse complement strand
AGGGATACTATGAACTTGTAATTTAACGTTACTAGATATTTACGGAACGTTCCGCAAACGTAGCTTCGAAAAATTTTTTGTAACATTTTTTGTAGGAAAAAAAAATATACGTTTCAAAAATTAACATAAAACGGAATATTATTTTTAATAAGACACGCATGCTAAGTTTGTATTTTAACGCTTACAAATGAATAGACACGTCTAAGACTATATAATTTCAACAATTTAGTATTCAGTAAATGGACGAGGTTAGGCCTAACCTCGTTAGTTCTAAATAAACCAGTTATAATGAAAGGAACGTGTTTACTACAATACATACAAAAATTGGAAAAGAAAATGCAAATAGGGAATACAGAATTAGTTTGGAGACTAATGTTTATAGTATGAATACAATTAGACTGGCAGAAGTTGCGATGTGTAAAAATGACAACACTCGGTAGTCGTAACTATATTTTTATACTGTTACCTATCGACATTGCTCTTTATGTAAATATAGAAACATATTTTTAATAAATCTCTTTTATTTTTACAACGAGGAACAGTATTTTTGCAACCTAGTATTTATTTTTAGACATTAAATAGCTTCGCTACACACGTGTACAATATAGCGTCTGCAGTCGGTATCACCATTCCGAAGGTTAAGAAGTTCACCACCAGATGTCAGCCACTTTGCTTTGCATCTCCCATTGATCCCTGCACTTGGCAACGGACCAGTATTGTCAGGTCAGTGTTGCTAGACAGACCAACATTAAAATCTACTGACACCACAACTACATTCCATACATTTACACACAGTGTGAAAAATTGAACAAAAAATTAATACCTTCTTGTTTTACATACATCCCAGCGCTGGCAACTTGACAAGTCGAATTCTCCCCAATATTTAGCAAATGGATTGTAAAAAAAATGTTTGTTTAGTAAGAAAAAAAAGATGATCGTTATTTTTAACGTTAAAGCCTGCATTTAAATTTTCAACTACAATTCGTAAATGATCTTGTACATGATATGATACTCATAAATTAATCAATAATTAAATTAATTTTTTAATTGAACATTCCACGCAAAATTCCACTAGCCATTTATGAAATGTCACATATTTTATTGGAATTACACACATGTTGGCAGGACTGCGTCTTACGTTCCCAAAGTTGCGTATTCTGTTGCCAACAACACAACGCATACGCACTTTCGCACTCCATACTTCTGTTCCTCCACGCGCTAGATTTTATATTTTTATTTCAAATAATAAAAGTGCATTATGTAGTCTAAGTAGCGTTCTTATTAAGTTCTCTGATATGGCTACGTGCACCTGGGCACCTTTTTCATGAAAAATAAGAGTATGCATAACTAAGTCGCGTGTATTTTTAATATCTGCATTGCATAGCTAAATTGGACAATTAGCCATGAAAACAGAAAGAGAAGTGCTCAAGAGGAAGACAAGACACCAATTGGGTACCACGTGCTTAGATGTGATGATGCATGTGGAGACTGAGCTAAAGTCAGCCTTGTATCCCGCACGCTCTCTCAGGCTCGTTGTAGTGCAATAACAAGAAAATTATAATATCTACAACTTTGTGACATTGCAAGTTTCGAAATACAAAGACGTAAGGTCGTGATCGTTCATTTATTCCAAACAATTGCAAATAACGGTAATATTTTTTTAACCAGATGCTGTGAAAAAAAATTGAGACTGTGTATAGTCATACAATACAAAATTTTGCCAGAGAGTTTTTTTTAATAATGTACCGTTTGCTAGCAAAAATAAAATAATTTTAATTATTTCGGCTTATTTTACCAACAAAATATGTGATATTTCAGAGTCAAAAATCTAAAGTTACATTTGGTGTACTGCAACAGAAAAATTCAGATACAAACAATGACATATAATTGCTAAAACTGTAAGAATGAATTTTCGATACATTTATTAATTTGCGTTAAAAAACATATTTTCGAAAACCCTGCAAAACTAAAGAGCGAGGACTCAACTACAGATTCTATAATGTGCTTTCCTCCTTTACCTACGGAAACAGAGCGCCGAAGAAAAAAAATACAATTTCTAGCCATGTATACTGTACGCTATCTTTTTAATGACTTACGATAAGACTAAAGTAAAAAGTTGCGTCTATAGATAATAGCTTTTTATCTCTTGTGGAAAATACCGTATTTCCAAAATAGTTATTTACGGAACTGCGGGTACCTAACAAACAGAATGTTCGTATAGCCTACAAAATTTGAGGCCCTCTTTGAAGTAAGAAATGGGCCAATTGGACCCTCTGCACACTCTTTCCCCTCCCCCTTCTGCCGTGTGTGATAGGGCCACATTAATTTTTCACTGTACTCCCAAAATCGACACGGACATTTTTTTTTTTAATTCCTGACCATTTTAAACGACGTTTTGAAATTATAATTCTTGTTATACTGTTATGATAATCAGTGCTAGTTATTTAGGCAGACAAACAGATTTTTTACAAGTGTATTAAGGTTATTTAATATGTAAGACTGTGTTTAGTAAACGTACTGTGCTTCGTGATACTAAGGCTTCTAGTTTCAGTACCAGAAATATGTCAAAACACTTAAATTGTGATCTTATATTTGATACATTGGTCTGTTATTACTGAAACTACACAAGCCTGTTCTCTGTTGGTAAGCTAGTGAACTGTGTACAGCTCCTTCATAATATTGTGCAGCCCCCAAAGTAGTTTAGCACGATATTAAGACACATCACGGTCAGTTTAATCTTTATTGAGTCGCCGAATGAAAGATTGTAGGCTACAATACAGGTGAAAATGGCAGGTGGTGAGTTGTAATTATCGACCTTACTGCAAAAAGGCAAAACAGACGTGAAATTTGCTGAAGTTTTTCTACTCTGCTAATGTTATCCTCGTATGATTTGTGACCAAACAACACCAGGTCATTTCGCAGCATGATGTGTCTTATTGGAAGTTTGTCAGGATGTCAGGTGTGTTAAATAGAAGAACTTCTATGTTTCGTAACGAACTGTTTAACTAACGCATTTACTACGATGTACAGCCTATTAGTTAAAACAATTTAGGCAGGAAACTTCACTCAAAGACTAGCCAAGCGTAGTTTGAAAAGCTCCTCGCTTCAGACCGGTTATGTAACTAGATTAGTCGCGGTGCGAACATGACATATGGAAACTCGTAACGTGTTGGTTGATATAATTTGATGCGCTACAGGCCACTTGACTGGCTAGCTAAACGCTGGTAATTAATTTCATGTCGTCGGCTAATGTATGCTGATAATATTTGTCTGACGTTTCAATGTGAGACCTAACCAGCGTTCGGCGCTTGTGTTTGTTTTCAACGTACTCTTTGCTGTTGATCTTTGTGGCACGTACTGTGGACTCACATTATACTCCAGACACAGGTCTCTTAATCAGAGTGGTAAATTGGGTATATGTATTTTGTGTCTGCATTGCAGTTTACAACTAACGCAAACTTAAATTAATGTTGCCGTTGGTACGTTCAGATAGTTTCCCATGTCACATTAATTCAAGACCATGTCATGTAGATTTACAGTGGTTTTGAATTTTTTTTATGCACCATAATTTTCTTCATACGAAGTATCCCTACAGTGTTTTGTCACGTGCCTAATTGGTAGTTTTTTTTGTGCAACATAATTTTCATATCGAAGTATCCCTACAGTGTTTTGTCACGTCTAATTGGTAGGTTTCAACAAACCTCGTAGTTTTTCTTACAGATTTTTGCACCCAAAGTATCACTAATTTTGTAAGCTAAATCAAGCAAAATAACATACGTATGACTTGTCTTAAGCTTGCATTTTTTTTTCAAAGTATTCCGTTAAAAAGCGTAGAGTTTATTGCACCAATTTGAAAAACTGTCGAAACTGGCCTTAAAATAATTAATACATCAAGAATGTTTTTTTTGCACAGTTCTATGTCGGTTTCCAACTCTTTGAACATTAACTTTATATTTGTTATTATGTGTTGTCCCTCGCAAAATGGATGAACGTATATATCGCGTCCGTGAGCGAGAATAGCGGGACCACTAAGGTCGTATAATACATGCACATTACGCCTCATCCTGGCCCTTACGCGCGTCTTATATATAGCGTGCAGACTTCAGGCTGACAGCTCACCTCGTTGCAAACATTCAGCAATGAACACCATACAATTCATGCTTAAGAACTTGTTCCTTAGTTTTTTTTTTCAGACTGGTGCCAATAACTCAAATATGTTTTAACCAAAAGCTCTGAAAATATTTGAGTCAATGTGCAGCCACACGGGGCACAATACTGTGGATGCGTTTTTAAAAATAATGTACCATTCGTCAGAAAAAAAACTTAATTTTGGCTTATTTTCACGACAAAAAAACGTGGGTGACGAAATCTAAAAAAAACGTTCAGTACATTGTTACAAAAAATTAAGCTACATATTATGACACATTAGTGTCGAAACTGTGGAGCAAAATTTTGTTGTGAGTATCAGGTAGCAATAAAAAAAAAAAATTTTCGAAAGCCCTTAAAAGTCAAGGTAATGACGTACTGTACAACGTGCCTATACATTTCAAAATATTCTGCACAAGGTCGTTCATTCGTAAATAGACTCCGAAAATTTTCGTAAATTTGAGTTGCGATATAATTATTTTTAACAAATAATTATCACATGAATTGGGTATACACATGGTTGTTTAACGTTCTTTAAGGGCACGGTAGCCAACTATTTTCATTTTCATTGTACAGTATATATATATATATATATATATATATATATATATATATATATATATATGTGTGTGTGTGTGTGTATACGCTAGTGACTAATTAACTATTGAAAACGAATGAAAGTCTATACATTAACGTGCCGCACACGTCCAAGTCTCGAGTCTAATTAATTAATTATTAGTAATATCATTACATTATTAATTTATTAGTAATTTATTAAGTAATTCATAAAATAAGTTAAAAGATTAATTAATTATTTATATTACTAAATTATTTAATTATTTCTAGGGAACATACTATACAAAACTGGCAAAAAGCCAAAAAAGAATTCTGTTGATCTGAACGCTACCAAACTTCACAGGATCACCCGCTGGGCTAGTCTGAAAATTTCATCAAAATCGCTCCAGCCGTTTTTGAGTCCATAGGGAACATACATACACACACACATACATACATACATATATATATATATATATATATACACACACACACTTAAATTCGATTAACTTTATTTATCATGACATTAAGTTTTGTCGCAATGGCTTGTCAGAGTCAAAATTCGAATGTCACTGTTTTATGTACGCCAGTAAAACTAACCAACATACAAAAAAAACGATGAATATCGATGTTGTAGGCTGCAACGTCTCCTGTATAAAAGCAAAGTTTTTTTAATATTTTTTTAAAATTTGTATTTCAAACGTTAGCAAAATATTTTATTTTTGGTATTTGTGTAAGAGATGTTGTGGCCTACAACATCGTTATTCACTGTAATTTTTTTTTCATTTGGTTATGTCAATTGGTTTCAGTGGCGTACCTAAAACCGTAAAATGCACGTTTTGACATTTACGAGTCATCACGCAAAAACTATGAGAGATAAAACAAATTTCATAAGAGGAAAATTAATTAACAATTTACGTTCGAAATAAAACCATGTATCTGGTAATAATATAAATATAAAAATATGATGATGAAAATTGCTGTAGACTGTAGGAAGGAGCTTTATGAAGCACCCGGTGGATGAGATTGGGAACTGCACCCCGGCTAACTCGATTGTGTTTTCCCCAACCCCCCTTTTTTTTTCTCTTCCGACCCAACTCAGAGTGTACAATGTCCGGCCTTTGCCGTGTACAAACGTTCAACTAGCGATACTCATCTTCTCCTTACAATAAATTATTGTTTTCTCCTCTTTGCTGCAGTGTTTTCCTCTCCTCCTCCCCTCACCCACCTGCTCTTCCCCGAGGCAGATGTTTTGTACGGCCGACGAACTCAAACCAAACCGAATTTCTCTCGCGGCGTTGCCAAGTCACTCTATACGACCTGAAGCTTGCACAAGTCGTCCTCGCCTATTGTTCGTGTGCTGGTTCAACTACACAGCGTGTCTCGCACCTGCAGAAACATTTGTAAGTACGTTCGTTTTAGTCTCCCGTTTTCCATTTGCTTGAATGGACGTCTGCACTCGGCCGTTACTAGATTATTCGAGAACTGCTCGTCGCACGAGAGCGATGTCTGCTTAGGAGAAGTTCGCCACTACTCATTAAAACATATTTCCTTGCAGCCGAAAATAACGAAAATGTGAGTTTTTGCGCATTAGAGGCCTATAATTGTGGAAGCAGTAAGGACGAGGCAGTACGCGCATCACCTCATAGCCTCTAGGCTCCAACCTCAAAACTGGCGTGTGGTCCTCCATTTGTACACTCACTCATTCATCTGCGCACAGCCCAAACCGCTGAACCTAGAAGTACACTCTAAAAATAGTTTGTACATTTACCAAACGTGCGTATAGGAGTGCTAATAAAGTAAGTATGGTAGAATAGTTTCCCAGACATCCACGATAGCACTCTTAAACCTTTCAAAAAAAACAGTCAAATGTATACTGAAGTTACCAGACTTGTACTGTTAACATTTGTAAAAGTTTGCATATTTACAATGTGGAAGTATGGTAACTGTCCCATTCTGCGTCTGGGATAATAACTCCCTAAATATTTTAGGAAGTTTTTTTACAGTGTATGGAAATTTAAAAGTGTCTTTTTGCGGCGTAGACACCCACTATACGGTAAAAGGAGGTAAAATGTATTTTCCTGATATCCTGGATATATCATAAACCTGGTTAGGTATCGTTACGACCCGGTAGGTTTGAAGAGACTGATTTCAGCGGAGAAAACTTTGTTTGAAAGTGGTTAATGTTTATAACATAAAGAGAGTATAACCAGTAACCAATATTTTAAACTAGAGTTACTGCTTACGTTGAGTTATTCCATGTGGACAAATCATCTGGGCAGCTGGTTTCTTTATATACGGGATAATTCAGGACGGTAAAGGCCTATGTTAATTTGTGCAGGGTGATATCTTATTACAATTAAGTAGGAAACATGCTTTCATTTATGTCCGTAAAGTAAATAAAATTGGAGTAATGATACTCTGAAAATCGACATTAAAATTATACATCCATTTTATATAAAATAAAATACACGATATTAATAAAGAATCGCAGAACAGTGTCTGAACTATGAAACATATCCTGATCACCCCACAACGATATTTTTTTTACATTTTCTAATACAGAGTCTTATTGCATGAGGGTTATATAAGTTAATTTTTTTTGTAATGGTAAGGGTCTGTCAGAAAACCAGAACCATACATACGCACGTTCATGCAATAATCAAATCACGGGACCTGGTAGGCTGTTTGTGTCTTGGTATATGAGGTAAATATAAATATTAAATTAGCTTGCTATAGCTTTACTGCTATGATTAAACTGTCTATGCCTTTGACTGGCACTGACGTAAGCGACTTTTATAAATACGCACTGTGATGAAAAGCACTTTCTTGTCACCGAGCGATCTGTCAAATTTACCAACTTGAGAGGAAATTACCACAGGATCTGCTGCGTACACTATCTAAAACAATATATTTGACACGTGTAGTTCACGTATGCTTCATATCGTGAAGCAATAAAATGTGATCGGAAATTATTATTCTTGCTGTAATTTTAAATTATGAAAATGTCATCGCCTGGGAATTTACCTTTATATTTTAACAGTGTGTTGGCCCAGTATAGAAGTTTGCAAGGTACTTAATAATATGTTTTACTGTCTCTTGTTCCGAAAAATGATGGCATACACTGTTTTAACATTTATTAACGTACATTATATCAAAGTTAATAGCTTTCCGTGACTTAAAACTGGTCTGTGTTTAATATGATGATGTCCCTGTTATTCTACTAACTTTTTTTAAGGTACACATTTCATTATAATTTGTTTCTATCAAAATAGGAAACCGCAATATCGTCAGCTTGTTACCAACGTGTTCCGCAGTAAATTACGTATTATTATATATGAGTTTACTGATAGCCTGTATGTAAATGTGACGCAATGACTCCATTTAAAGTGTTTGCCGCTTACTGCAAGGATTTAAAAGAGAATAATCATGTTGGCAACACTTTGGATGCACGAACTGGCCTGTACTTTACCTTGTTGTGATTCAAATATTTTACAAGTTTAATGACAAGTGAAATGAGGTGTGTTTTGTGCGCACTGTACTAAAGTGTTATTTATAGCAGTTCGGGCGCAAGAATATTAAATGTAGTGTTTGCATTTTTTAGTGACAAAGCTTGTTTAGATTGTTTCACAGTCGTCTGCGGTAATTAGGTTTACGTGAAACGAAATTCACAGCATGTTCAGAAACTGTGTGTCCTAAAACCAGTTGTAATACTAAAGTTCTCTACACCAATACCATAAAAATATTTTTATGTCATTTTAATTGTGTTTAGAGTTGAAGAGTGTAATGACTGGGAACAACACTGTGCTGTGTAATATGGGTTGCATAGCTTGTAGGGCAGCGACGTTGAATGTGTAACCGAATTCTCTTTATGTATGTACGTATCCATACTTGGTACACCACCTTTGACGTCACCAAGTATGTACTTGCATTGTCCGAATTCTTAGTATACTACACAGACGCGCTACCTTTGACAAGTACACGAAGTTGCTTGCTTGTTGGGTTTTTCAGCATATTAGTAGGGCCCGGTAGTTTTCGCGAAAAGATTTTTGCATCACTTTGTTTCAGTGCCTTACGTGCGCACCTGCATCTCTGCTATGTGGTCAGTGATTGGATGCCTTAACACACAACGTCTGGAGGTTAAAACCACAAATCACGACGTGTTGTGTCACAGTTAACCATGTACTGATTGGCACAGTCAAATGAATAACGACTCTGCACAAAAACACTCTGCCAATAATCATGAAGTTGAAGTGCAGCTGTGTACGTAAGATACTGAAACAAAGTGGGGCAAAAATCTTTTCGCGAAAACTACCGGGCCCTACATATTAGCTTCGACCGCCATATTGGTTTGAGCTTAATATGGTATTTTGTGAGGTTATGTAGCACTCCAGATAAAACATTAGTGAGTTTTATAAATGTATTACTGATGTACGTAAATTAATTTACTACGTCAATATTTATATTTGTGCCCTATAAATATCCCCCCCCCAAAAAAAAAACTATTTAATTTAAATAATTTTGGAAACATTGTAAAGCTGGCTATTTTTATTGTTTTTATTAGTTCAACACTGTAAAAATTTGAAACTATTTTTTTATTATTTTAACTACCGTTCCATAAAACAGATCATGTAAACGCTCATACTTTCATTTACAATTTTCTTGTTTTTTTTTTGTTAGTTACTGATATTGCCGCTAGAGTCTAGCACGAAAAAGTATTGCCATGTCCGAATAATCCGGAAAAGTGCGTACCAGGGACTAGAAAGCTTACGTGCGTACTTAGCGAGTATAAACTAATTATTCAGATACAGCCTAAATACTCAGTTGTACGCGTGCAGTAATTCATACCATCCTTGGTATAGACTGTGAACAATAAAGTCATCACTTTAAAGCTCTGAATACTTTTTCTTTGCCAAATTATTTGTATATTACCACCACTTGTTGATATAAACATTACAAAGTAAGTAATTAGAAATGTGTGCAAAAATTTACCGAACTCAAAAGTCAGTGCCCACAGATATATAGGAGACTCGGTAAATTTGGCAGTACTGATAATTTGGCACTATTTTGTATTATTTTTATTTTCAACTTACACTGAAACTTTAGAAACGTTTAGACTTTCTGCCAAGCGAGACCATGATATTAACTTTTAATATGAACGTTTTGCAGAAGTATGTTAGCAATAATGCGTCAATACTTCAATAACTTACACGATAGTGCCAAATTATTTAAATCTCCCCATATATATATATATATATATATTTTATTTATTTATTTATTCGAGATCAGGTTGAATGTCAAGAACATCATATACTACACTGTCACGTCTGTGATTAGCCGACGGCTGGTCTCCACAGCTTTGTTTCACTTCCTTGTGAACAAGTACTTCGTGGTCAATGATTGGATGTATGTAAGTCTTAGTGTCTTGTATTTCTATTGGCAGATCACAGACGTGTGGTGACCAGGGACGGATCTAGGCTTTCCTTCACCCGGGGCAAAAATTGTGATTTGCTTCCCCTTCTCCCTTCACAATATCTTTTTCCACGTGCGATCAACCCAACAGTAATAAACATATCATGCACACGTTGTTTTGCACTGGTGTAAATAACAGCATAAAATTTTAGTAGAAATACATAACACTTGTACTTCCTAGCTACCATAAGCAGTGTTTTAAGTGTGCGTTATATTTTTAAATACTGTATTTATAACATTATATGGTTTTTCAAGGTAAAAAAAATATACAAAGCTAGTAAAAGGCTAAATATTGGTAGGTATTGTATCTTTTTTACACTCATTTACATTCCGTTACCAAGTAAAAATTTTCGGCACCTCCAGCGCCCCCTCAAACCCGCCGCCCGGGGCAATCTTCCCCCTCCCCTGTCTCCCTGGTGTGTTGTCGCAGTTAACCTTGTTCTGATTGGCACAGTCAAATGACAATCATCTTTCCATAAATAAACGCTGCTAATAACAATGAAGCACAGCTGCAGATAAGCTCATAAGTCATTGAAGCAAGTTGGTAATTAAATATTTTCGTGGTATTCAGGGATACCTAATTACTGGTTATAGGTAGATTACATTATTTATGTAGATGATACCTTCCGGAGCCGAATTTCAGTGTTATGGTTTGTGTTTGAGGAAATTAGAAATTAAGTGAGGCTTAATAATGGTATTATAGGCTATTGGTAGAGCCAGGGCTTTTTTGGTGGAAATGATTCAGCACTACTTTGTTTCATCGCCTAACGTGCACATCTGCAGCTCTATGGTCAGTGATTGGATGTTTAGAACTCTCAGCATGTCGTTGTTCAACCAGCATATCACACACACGTGGTGTCGAAGTAACCTTGTTCTAATTGGCACAGTCAAATGAGCCACGCCTCTGCACATATATGCTCTCCCAATAACCATGCAGTATAGAGCTCTATATGTACACATAAGGCATTGAAACAAAGTGCTGCAGAATTGTTTTCACCAAAAACCGCTGTTTCTAGCCATCACGCATTTGGTCACCTGTTCTTAAATTATCGCCGACACCAACCACCAACAACAATCATCAATTGTTCTCAGTGGCGGTAAACTCGTGTGAACACACCGCCGTAAACCAATAACCGTGAAATATTATGTACTGGCTGGTTATTGTGTTGTGACCAGTCAGTACTAAGCCTCGCCTACATACCAGGGAGTCAGTGGCTGTAGCGTCAACTAGGGCACAACCATATACTGGTGCACTCTCTGGCAACAACCTACGAGCCGCTGCTGATTGTGCCAGAGGCCTTACATTCACATTTTCCCTCAATAAAAGCCTACTTTATTGGTTCAAACTGGCATGGATATAAAGACGGGGCTCATCTTTCCCCAGGTCCCAACCCCCGCCATTCGGCCCATCGTCTTGCCTCTCGTTTTCCCCATCATTCTATCTCCGCAAGTTTCGCCATTACAAGTTCCCTAAGAGAAACGCTAACTCGGCTGCAGCAGTGACATTGTCACATCTTCCCCCCAACCACCACCTCCCACCCCCTCCTTGTCGTAAATGGGATTTCTCTTGCGTCTCTTCCTTCATCCATGTCGTCTTGTAGCCACGGGAACAGCTCCATCAACCTCCCTCCTGTAGCTGACGGGAGGCGGGAGTGTCTTAACAGTATGAATAATTCAGCCCGGCATATCAGTTCCTGTCAAATGAAGATTGAAAAGTATCGAATGACGTGCTGCTGTCAGACGAAGAAAGGAGTTTTGCTGCGACGGAAGCTTTCGCCTCGCCTTTCTGGTTCCTGTCGCAGCGTCAAGTCTTTCCGGTTTGTGACTTTTGAATGATTTTTTTAGTGCGGATGTATGACAAACGGAATGGTTTTATTAGTTATACGTAGAGACCTGAAAAATTCGCGTTTGCTTTTATGCGCAAGCTAGCCAGCAACTATAGGTCTGTATCACGTTCACAATTGGCCGTTGACTTACTCGACACTTCCTGGAAGTAGCTGAGCCAATAATACAACTGTAGCCGAACACAGGCCTATTTCACAGTGTCAGCGAGCAGCTAATAAACAACTGCTGTCTGCACGATTTCACATGTGTTCTTGGAGGCTAGCCTACAGTTAGTGAACTCGCAAATTTTTCAGGTCTCGAGTTATACGCCATTAGTATCGAATGTTGTTGAATCTCTGATAACCCACAGTTACATTAGAAGTAAGCAGTAGAAAATTACCAACAAAATACAAAATAAACAAACCAAGAAAGCCACAAATGGCGGTAGTCAGCGAACATTCAGATAATAGGGAACAAAAAACAAAAAACAAAAAAAAAATCAGTTAAAGACCAAACAATACGTATGACAATAACGACAATGACGAATGGAACACAGATACGACTATACAAATGAACACTGCAACAGAGATTATCGTTTAGAAGACAAAAAACTATTAAAATATCACGAATTACAACAGTAAGCTCCTTTCGACGACAACACACGAGAAGTTTCGGGAACTGGCATCTCTTCCTTTCTTCAGGCACAAGAAAAATCTGAGGAACACCAGCAGACTGTTGACCTTGAAACTTAAAAGGAATCTTCATCAGTTTTAAATTTCTACGTTTGACGCGTGGGAACAGCGGAGCGATAAGAACCAGAGTACTATGCTCAACGAGAAGCAAATCGCCTCTATTCACAGCGAGTCGAACTGGCGGGAAAGTTTTCCCTTGTAGAATTTTTTCCAATGGGATTTAAGAGGTGACCCTAAAAATTTTATTTTTGGATTGTTTGAAGTAAAGGTCAACGAATGCCTCTCGCTTTACACTTGACGAATTCATATGGTATTTTCGGAGTTACTGCAGTATTTAAAAAAAAAAAAAAAACAATTTTTAGCAATATTGAGAGGCTCGAAAATCGTGTTTCTAACATAGCTGCGTAATTTCCAATGTGTGTTTTTTTTGTAGATGAACGTAATGTGAATACGTCAAGTGGTATCGAGTCACAAAGAATACCAGTGACACGCTACGACACCCTCCATGCGTCAAACGAGGACTTCTCTTAATTCTGACGTTACTGAGCGAGTTAGGCAAACAGCAATACGTTGTACTCGCATAGGGGACGACCCGGGTTTGATTACCACCTCCCGCCATCTAGATTGCCGTTTCCCGCAGTGTCCCGAAACAGCTGCAAGTGAATGCTAGGATGATTCAGTTACAAAGGCCATGGCCGATTCCTCTCCCGGTTCATGTTATTCGATATCTTAAGTCGTGTGTCACTGTCTTAAATGACCTCATGTTCGGCCTTAAGAGACCTCTCTATCTGCCCTTCAAATGCGTTGCTGCGAGTTACAACTAATCTCTTTTTTGACGAAACTATTTATCGCACATTATATCTGTATACACACGAAAAGAACACACACTTCAAACTAGGTCGCTATAGTTTTAAAAATTCGGCACGTTTATTAGAAACATTATCTTCAGGCCCCTCGAAACGGCCAAAAATGGCTTTTCCGGACTGCCGAATCTGGAATATTAACTGTCAGATTCGAAAAACATAACTATAGAAACAAGCGTTTGACTTTGAACTACGCTGCGCATAAATAAAATAATGTGGTCACCACTTGAAGTCCCATGGGAAAAATGATAACACTGCACTGCACGCCAGCTGAGTGGCTTGCACGTAGAGGCGATAATATATTACATACGTCAGTCAATATCACTCTTACTGCTCCTGCCTCACACACACAAACGCAGCCTATCTAGGGAGGTTGCATGCAGCCAATCACTCTTATCTAGTGGTCAGGCTCTGAAAACATACAAAAAATCTATTGCAATGGAAATCAATTTTACATCTCCTACATACCAGCAATTCCAATATTCTTAATTCAACCCAGCTGACATCACCGTTGTGAAATATAACCCGCTGAGTTTTTTTCCTCTCGTTTCTCCCCCCGCTTTTTCTGTATTTTATTTTCCGTCTTCTGGAAAACTTGAATTTCCCGTAAAAATGAATGATCTAGTTGTCGGGCATGGCTGGGGAGCCGGTTAGCAAGAACTGCTATACGGCCGATTTATTGCTTCGGAATGGAACTGGACAGACGGGAAGAGAAGTGGATAAAAAAAAAGGAGGCAAAGGAAAATCCGAAGATCGTAGAGAAACTCCATTTATTTCAATAAAGGAATACAGTCAGCTTCGTTCAACTTTGAGAGAGAAGTTCGCTGTTCAGTGTTCCGCTATATGGATGTTCCCGGCATTGATCGTCCTATTAGTCTGCGTCGAAAAAAAAAAAAAAAAAAAAAGACATCTGAGCAGCTACTAAAAATCTGCAACGTCACAAAAATGATATCAAATCCAATATCCACCCTGGTAAATGGTTTGTAACCACTTAAAAAATAAATGTGTTTCTCTTTCGTAGTGGTTTCTTTAAGTACTCTGTTTCTTTTTTTTTGGAATATATTTTAATGATTTAGATCCTATTTTCCGAGGAGATAATTATTCTTCTACATAAATACGAAGTACTTGATATTGATATCCGCAAAAGTATTATGTAGACCGTGATAACTGTCACCGTCCGTATTTACATATAAGTTTTCGTCCGATTTTATTCTGTTAGCATTTTGCAATTGAAAGCAATTTTAGGAAAGGTCTAAGAACTTATATATAACTTAATATTAATCTGTTTCAGTTTGAGGCATTCAAATAGAAACCCAACTAATGTTTTCAAGAGAGAGCGGCTTTTCGATCAAATCATGGTTAACCCTGTTCGAAAACAACATAAGACGACAAACGCCAAATAGCGCGGAAAACAATTTAGACAGTAGACACGAACAAAATCACACCGAGGTGAAACTAAATGCACGGATTTCAACATATCGAAGAGAGAAGTACGAAACAAGACATAATCTGTATATAAAATGAATGTGTGCTGGCGTGTCCGTCTGTTTGTAAGTTATGTGTTCCTATATACTGTAATAACTTTGCTGTCCTGGGATCAGCCAGATTCGTTTAAGATGGATGGCTTAGATAATTAAATAAATATATTAAATACAATTTCTTAATTTGTTACATTCTCTATAAAACACTTTACACTGAGTAAATCCTATACAACACTTGCGATTCACCCTCTTTAAGTACACATTTATAGATATTATATACAGGTAATCTAACTAAAAGTCTAATATATTTATCTAGAATATAATAAGTAACGGACTCTCACGCTCTCAAATCAGTCCTCTAATGACATAAGTTGCGGTTAGAAATGTCACAATGCATAGCTACAGTCCAACCTATTCGTCCACTCTCACACGCTTACTCACACCACTCCAAGTGTGTTACTGTCCTCTACACCTCCGTAGTCGCTTCTCGATCTGCTGGTCCCGCTTCGTCCCTCGCTGCCAAGTCCATCGCGAACACTCACCGGCTAAACGCCACAAATACTCTGTCGCTGCTCGCAGTGGGCCGGTATTTATAGTCGCCTTCGACGACGCCCAAAGTATTCACAGAGCTCGCCGACAATGCTTGTTGATGTAAGCAGAATGTTCCAAGTGTTGCAGCCACATCCGAGCTGAATGCTTGTCACGGATGACTGGCAGGTGCCCACCCATTCAGAAGGCTCGAGTAGCCCGCGTCGTTAGGGGCGGGAAGATGGGGTAGGAGGAGGGGCGCAGTCTGCCACCTCGTCGCCGGGATTGAAGTTAGCGAACAGGGGAGGGGGAGGTGGCATGGCTCATCTCATCAGGTTTCTCAACTCCATGCCTACGAGAGCGCTGACTCGTTACAAGATCATTCATCCTATTGCAATGAAACACTTGGGGGCGTTGTTGTGCGAACGCCTACGAAGGTTTCTGACAAAACATTTATTTAATTGGTGGGGGGGGGGGGGCAAAATGTGGCAAGGTCAGAACGGGGTGCCCAGTATATTTAGAGAAAACATTTTTTTAATATTTCTCAAACAGTTTGTCATTTTCCGCCATGTAGAATTTCCAAAAAATTCTAGAAAACTAAAAAATAACTGTAGTTTATCTGTTTCTAGGGACGGGAATTTTTGGTGAAAAGATTTTTGTCCCACTTTGTTTCAGTGTCTTACGTGCACACCTGTAGCTCAACTTCGTGGCTATTGGCAGAGTGTTTTTGTGAAGAGTCGTTATTCATTAGACTATGCCGATCAGTACATGGGTAACTGCCACATATCACGTCTGTGATTTGCAGCTTTAACCTCCACACGCTGGGTGTTAAGGCATCCAATCACTGACCACAAAGCAGAGATCAGGTGCTCATCTAAGGCACTGAAACAAAGTGGTGCAAAAATCTTTTCGCGAAATTTCCTGTCTCTATCTATTTTTATATTCTTATCAGTATTACTTATATAAAATTTCAATTATCGAAAAGTTATTTTTTAAAAACTTTTACTAAAAATCATGTTTTTATTTTTATATCTGATTTTTTAAATGATTTTGAAAATATGAATACAAATTCTAAGTATACTACTGCATCAAATTGAAAATCACTCCAACGTAGTCCCCAGAAACAGTTAGTATGATATATAAATACAGTAACATGTAAAATATTGGATTCAGACTGTTGCGCAGTTAGCAAAATATTCAACATATGTATGCAGTATGCAGACTTTATCTTATCTCCACCACGTTAAAACCTTGGTCACGTGACTGAGTAAACCCTACTTGATTTCGCTAGTTTTTTTTTTTTTTTGTAACCGTCTGTTTAGATAGTGTCAGGAAAGTTTAATGCTACTGCAGGTTAGGAAGGTAATCGAATATATAAAGGACGTGTTTGGCTAGGAACAATTTTCTCCGCTAGGAGCGCTGGTATCGGTACGAGGACTAAGTCATACTGGCGCTTATGGAGAGAACTTCGGGTGCAAACTCGAACATTGCCGCTGGACGAGCTCAACTAGAAGTGTAAATTGTCCCTTGCCAAACTAACAATATTGACTTTCCTGACCAGTAATGGAATTGACACTATGAATAATACTCTTTCCTAGTGTTACTCGAGCAAAACTTGTGAGACGATTTTCTGTCCCTGAGGAAAAATCGCATAAATTGTAGTTTCATTGTCCTGCCAGTGTTCACAAGAACCCTTTAAAGATTTATAAATGCGTGAACCATATTCTATTGTATGTGCTGAAATTAGGATGATCACGTTTAAATATATTTGCGTAAGTCGGGGCTGTTTTGTCGGAACACTGTGGAATAGGAATTCAGCCGTCCAGTAATAAACGGCGCACAGTATAGTGGGCGTGTCAGATGTAGAGTGACCCAATAGAACAGCGTAGAGAAGATAACAGAGACCAGTCATGCTGGCAGCTCTGCAGTGTAAATCTATCCTGTCTTGGTTTTCATAAAGTATGTGTACGTGAAAAGAATTTTACCACAGTTTGTTTAAATGTCTTACGTGTACATCTGCAGTTCTGCTTCATGGTCTGTGATTGGATATTTTAACTATCACGTGTTTTGAAGTTATACTCACAAATCACAGATGTGTACTGTTGCAAGTAAGCGTATTCTGATTGGCGCAGTCAAATGAGACACGTCACTTCACAAAGACACTGTGCCAATAACCATGAAGCAAAGATGTAGAAGTGGAGGTGAGGCACTAAACCAAACTCGGGCAAAATTATTTTCGCGAAAATTCCATGGCTCTAAGTATGTGCCATCCATAAAGTGTTAACCTTGCCTCAGCTAATGTCGCGTGGGATGCTGTGCTCGCAGATTAGGTGAATGAGGGGAAACAGTATCTTCACTAGCCCCCCTTACCTACTACACTGCTCTCATGAAACTATGTATAGTCTGTTCACTTTAAATTGAACACTCCCCAGCGTATATTATAACCAAAAACTGTATATTATTGTGTCTTAAGAGGTCAAGTTTTGGGAGTGGTAAAATGTTTACATGGGTTTTTAGCTTCATGAGAATTTTAATATTAAAAATAGTAAAGATGACTGCATAAACGACTGAAAGAAAAATTTAAGCAGTGCTCACTTTTTCGTGAACAGGCGATAGATTGATTGCGTCAAGTATACCGCAGATTGTCTGGCTGTACCGCCCCGTTTACTTACTCGAGTGTGTACACAGATGTTTGCGGGAAACCAGATGAAACCCACAGACACCATCACTCCGTGTTTACGACATCAGACGATCATCTATGCTCTCACTTGACGCGCTCCGAGTGTTTGGTTGCGTCAGTCAACATCTTGCTTTTGAGCATACAGTTTTCACAGAGACGTTTCCCAACGTTGGCATGATCTCAGTAACTGCATAGGACGCGGTATATAAGGTAACGTTAAAAACTTTTTTTTGGCGTTTTAAGGAATCTTAATGTCATAATTATCTGTCGGTTTACTTATAACTAGAGGTACGTAAATTTCGCAGATACATTCCAGGTCAGGTTGAACGCCAGTTATGTATACTTCATTGTCATGTCTGTGACTTGCTGGCGGCTGTTATGAAACGCGTTTGACTACTACAAGCCAGTAGTAAATAAGGAAATAATGCGAAGTGCTATCGCTTGCTACCTGCTAGCACGGTTATAAGCCAATATATAATAGATTGTGGCCAGTGGGTGTATAGGACTGACAAGTATAGGCTGCTGCCAGATGAATACGCGAAATTGACGTACCTCTACTTATAATTAAACGTCAATACCTCATTTATTTACGCATTCGTTATATGACAGTAACTTTGACGAATCGTCTCCATCCAGAGCGGTCTTCAAATCTCCTTAAGTGCGCCGCCTAACACTCGCTTAAAATGCGTTGCAGTGTGTTCGTAAATACATTTTTTTTTACGAAACTATTCCACGTGTGCCCATCGTGTCAATGTAAGAAAAGAAAATAGTACGCTTCAAGCGATGTCAGAAAGATAATTTGAAAACGTACGTCAGTTGGAAGAAATCGTTATGGAACCCGTCAAAATGGCTAAAAACAGCTTTTCAAACGGTTTTACGTCTGATATAACTGGACGATTTTTTCCCCTCTCTCTACAGTTTGCTGGCGAAATACAAACGTTCAGTTTTAGTGGCTGGGAATTCTCATTTATCCAGTCAATATTCAATATTCAGCTAATCATATAATTAAATGTAGTGTCGCCTTTTGAATCACCCAGACACTGCCCGACGTTGGTTCGTTACCTTGGCGCCTAGAGGCTATGGCATATTTTAAGCTTGTTACAATGTCACCCTTAGCGCAGTTCTGCTGCATTGTCTCAGTGGCGCAGAAGGCTATTGTCTTGGACCCTGCAATGCACATACATCGCATGACAGAACTAATAAAGATAATGGAATTTGTTACTTTTGTTCTCAGCGGTTAACCCGCAGCTTGACCCAGTTGGGTTTGGGATAGGAAAAAAGAGAGAGAGAAAGAAAAGGAGAGGGTGCCCATACAAAAAAGTGCACATTTTTCCTATGCTGGGGGTATAAAGTTCACAAATAAATGTCGTCAGCAGGACGGGATTAAACTCGTAATTTTAGGTATGTTCATCAGCATGCTACCACATAGCTAAGTGAGTATGCTTACATTTTGTGCAGAAAAAACTTTAATACAACAATATATGTATACTTTCATCAATTTAAATGAGACACTGACTTAGGAAAAGAGGTAGAACTCTTGGGGAAGGTTAATTATTACTACAGGATAGGAAAATAATCGAGTTTTGTTGTTTGACAAGGGATAATTTTCCCCGCTAGCTCACGGGAGTACGTTTCATGCTGAAGCTTACGGAAAGAACTTCGAGTGCAGAACCGAACATTACCTAAGGATGAAGTTGTTACCATAAGCGTTACCATGAAATAGCCCTCTTACCAATATCTGCGCAACTGGCGGCGAAAATGTTCTCGTACCTAACTAATAACATTGTGACAACCGTGACGTCAGTTCGTTCACAATTTGCCCTTAAGTTTTCTGTCTAAACGATCTACACAGCAGACATATCACTGTAAAAAAAAACTTCCTCAAATGTTTAGGAAGTTATTATCCCAGACACAGTATGGGACAGTTGCCATACTTCCGTCTTGTAAATATGCAAACTTTTGCAAATCTTACAATACAAGTCTGGTAACTTTAGTATGCATTTGACTGTTTTATAATTAGGTTTAGGAGTGTTACCATGGATGTCTGGGAAACTATTTTACCACACCTACTTTCTTAGCGCTCCTATACGCACGTCTGGTAAATTTACAAACTATGTTTAGAGTGGATGTCCCCAACTCATACATTCGACGATGTGTACAATGTAATCAAAATTATTCTGTGAAGAAAGTTGGCATTTCTGTGTAATTCCGGAAAGTTATCAGGTTTTTAAAAAAAATTTTGCATAAACTTAAATACCACAGACAACTGAAAATGAATTCCACAGCTTTATATTCTACGAAGATAGTTTAGTACGCTGCTATTTCACCGTCAGATAAAAGTTAAAGCTTGGCAAGCTTTCGACGGACGAACGGATAGATTTATTCCAGGCTCGTAATGGAGTCTAAGTCACGTGATGGGCGGATGATGGACGAACAGTTGCGACGGATCATTCATTGTAAATACGCAGTAAGTTTCTCTACACTGTCTTGTGTAACACATCGTTAGGTCGTACTTGTATCAGGCTAAATAAAGGTAGTATTCTTGTTTGATTTACTGTCATGTGAGAAGTTAGATTTGTATCTGAATTTTTCTGTTGCTATACAAAAAATGGATTTTTAGATTCCCCTCCCCCCTGAAATATCACGTATTTCGTTGTGTAAATAAGCGAAAATTAAGGAAAATAATTTTTGCTAGCAAACGGTACATTATTAAAAAAAAAAAAAAACCGAAATTGTGTATTGTATGACTGTACACAGTTTGAAATTTTTTTCAAAGCATTTCGTTAAAAAATATTCGAGTTATTTACAATTGTTTGAAACAAATGAAAGACCATGGCCTTAAGTTTTATAACGACATTTTAGTTTCAGGCCGAAGGAAGCCAGTATTCGGACGAAACAGCCACGTGATGTCTAAATACCACGCGGTAAAGACCCCGTGACCACGATGACAATGGGTTGGTAGCCCTGCGAGTGGGTGTAGAATTGAGTCGGCTTCTTGGAGCCTGACCCACGACTCCGTCGTCAATCTCAAAAACCTCTTCCCAGCTCTAATTAATTTTTGACGTGAATCATGACTGCGCCAACAGCCTAACCTGTTCATCTTGGCAACGCGCAATTTACGGCGGGGAGGAAAACGCTAATATAAAAAGATTTATGACTTCCCTGGCTCGTTGCGTTGAGGAGGTTGGAGGGAAGTGGAGTTCAAGGGGAGGGGTAGCAGGGGAAGGGGGAATGCACCCTTTTCACCCGCTGCTCATAATTTCTTGTAATTTTCATGTGTCAGAATGTAAAGTATCTGCCGTCGGGGGAAGTTCACAAGAAGTATTTTCGACTGGGCAGGCGTTCAGCTCGACGCAATCATGGCGTGATGTATGCTGCGTCTTGTGATATACACACACAGCGAGTATAGAAGTGCTGTCTCGCTGCCAGGCGACGTGCTGTAGTGTGTTATTACTGCCGGGACATGCGGCCAATCACCCAGCGTCCATCGACGGTCCAGTGACGACTGCACCTCCTACCACCCTTCCTTTCCCGCCCCGGCAGGAATGTTTTAAACTGACGAAATTGTGTTTCTTCTCCTTTTGTACACTCTCCAGTCATCGATCATGAAAGCAGAACTAATGGCTTTTGTGAGACAAGATTCGAGGACAGCTGAAACGCGGGTAAACGATAGAGAACTCGCAAGAGGTTAATAATCTCGGTTATTTACGAAGTGGTATACCCTATGCCTGAGAAAATACTTATCTTCGGACATACACGGAACGACAGATATCTGATAAGACTAGTTGATTGAATGTGGCATGTGGATCGCTGTCCTGACGTTACTGCACAGAAGTCATTGGATGTATAATAAGTCTGTCCCGAAGAATATACCCACCAAGGCAATCCGGGTTCGGTTCCCGGCGGGGTCGGTACTCGGATTTTCGCATCTGGGAATAGTGCCGGACGATGCCGCTAGTTGGCGGGTTTTCTCGGGGATATCCCGTTTTCCCCGCCCCTTCATTCCGGCGTTGCTCCATACTTACGTCATGTCACCCCTCATCATCGGTTAAGACCTCGATGTTGAGCGCTGACCAAAATCTCTAACTCACGAAGAATGGAGGAACTACGGGTATTGTTGGCTCCCCCCTCTGTATTTATGTTGTGTTTCAGAATCTGTATAAGATAATTACATCAGTCTATTCAATATGACAGCTTGATATCTAAGTGTAACTAGAGTACAGAACCTACTAATTTCACTCAACATGTTGGCTTTATATTGTGATATGTACACAAATCTGCAAAGGTCCGCTTTACCCATCCTAATTTATTAACGAATTTAAACTCAGATTACATTTTAACTTGTACAATTCTACACTGAGTATACATTTCAGATATAAAATAGGATTAAAAACGAAGTTTAGCGTAATCATAACGTGCATAGTTACTTAAATATTCTAGATTTGAAATTGACACACCAGAAACACTCTGCATAACTGTAATAAGGATGCATCAATAAAATTAGTGTATGTTGGTAGGCATATTTGCTAGAGTTGTTGATTAGTTATTCAAAATATCACATAAAAAGTGCACAGTTTCATTGTCAGCACATTCTTCATGACTCCAGTCTAAATACTCAAACACTGAACTCACTATTCCCCAGCTCTGTCATCAGAAAACTTTCCAGAGCAATAGATACAAACAGCATCAGCTTCATCACATATACTACACACAGTTGATTGCTTTGTATTCATAGTCTTCTCAGGCGTCTGTTGGTTTTCTATATTCTTCTTTCCAATGGGCTGAAACGAAGGAATGTTTTGGCAGCTCGTTTACGACTTTCTTGAAGGCTGTTTTTGAAAGGAGATGACGTAACAACACATGCCGCTCCTCTGCCAGTACCACTTTATACCAGCACCTGGGGGGTCAACTTTAACCGACCCACGCCATTGTTATTCGAATGGAATTGTGATCGAAACTATCCACATGCTGATCTTTCCAATCATCTACCATAAACACACACTCCTTTACTATTATTTAAAAAAAATAAGATTATTTTATTTGCATTTAATATTTCAACACTTGACACAAACATACATACCTGCAAAAACTTTTATATCTTGATTTTTCGTGACCGTAACGTAACTTGCGGAGATCGATGTGCGCGCACTCTACCTATAGTCTAGGCAATAGACATTCTGTGGCAGAGTAGTTCTTGTGATTCTTCCTAGGTTGTAGCACATATACCGAGTTTGACAGCGTGGGTCCACTTTGACCGAAGGGTCCACAATACCCATAGTTCCTCTACACGAATCAAGGTACGTAATTAATTGATCTAGAAGAGATAAAATACGAACTGTGACGTAACAGGATAGCTTTAAATATTTTCCACTAAAGAAAACGTAACATCCGTACAAACGAAGGAGATGGTCAGGATATGCGCAACGAAGTAATGAAGTAAGATATAACATTTAAAGAGAGAACTTTCAAACGAAATTCATAAAAAATGTATATTATTTAATGCACACCTAAGAGCTACGCAATGCAGCTCGTGTGCGTTCTACTGCTGAAGTGTCGTAAAGGTCTGAGGTTGCAGATTAGTAAAAAGATTTTTAATGTTTCCCCATTTGCAACAGTATTTTCCAACAACTCTGTAGTTTATCAACCGCACTTCCGCTCATGATAACTATTCAAGTCATCAATTACTACGGAGTTCATATTTTTAAAATGTATTTTGCTCGAATAATTGCTTGTTGAGTGTTATGAAAATATGTAATGAAATATTTTTTTTTGTCTTAATGTTAATAGCAACTGTTACGCGGCAGCTTTTTACGTTCATTCTAACATCAGTGTTGAAGGTCACGTCCGGTAATTTTAAAATGATTAAAAATTGTTTTTCAAAGTAACATAGTTTCCAAATTGAAGAAGCCCTACATTAGTTTGTCACAAATATATAATTTTTTGTACGAAAATTTTTTATACCAATAAGTTTCTAAGTTTTTCAAATTTTCCCACCCAAATTGTCACACATTTTGTTACGAAAATAAGCCAAAATCAAACAAACATATAATTTTTTTTTGCGAACAGATGGTGTATTATTTTGCAAAACGCCTATATAAAACTGCGCCGAGGATGACTGCTCTTAGACTCAATTTTTTTTCTAAATATTCCGTTAAAAAAGATGAGTTTTTTTTGCAGCAATATGAAAAAAAACTACCTATAAGTGGTTCGCGATTAAGTGAGCATTACTGAGGATGATTGGTTTTATATTAAAAACTGGAATGAAACTGTGATTTATCTGAAAGAGTAAAAGTAACTAGGGTTTTAAAGGTGACATTTTATCCAGAACCGCCTATACCATGCTTGAGGTTAATTCTACTACAGGTTAGAAAGAAAATGTGTTTTCTTACGGGATAGTTTGGCACAGGGAAAATGTCTGCCGCTAGGTTCGCTGCTATCGCTAAAGGACCAGAAAAATACCATACTGTAGTAAAATTAAATTTAAATAAGCTTGAAAATGACACAAGTCATTTAACTTATTATTAAAATGAAAATAAACCAATTTTGATTTTTAAATTATCAACTTTATGTAACTTGAAATTCAGGCAATCTCCGTGATTGGTCAGTTTGCTCCAATTACTGATACCAAAGCTCAAGCGGCAGACATTTTCCTGTGACAAACTTTTAACATTGATCTTTTTAACCTGTAGCAGAATTAACCTTATCCATGGTCTTAAAATAAGTCTCTCAGTAAACGTTCTGTCATAGCGTGCGTACAGAGACAGCTTCAGCTGGAACATCCACACTTTTGTACAGCATACGGACTAGCTCGCTCTTATCCCCCTATCCCCTCCCATATCTTACTTCGTGTTGAACTGCAAGTTAGCACTCGCCATCTTTCATCATTAGGAAACAGAAGTGCTGGTGTGAGTGCTGTTTTTAGCTACACTTGTTCACAGACCACTTTCACTTATGACCGCTTTCACATACCACTCCCCCCTTTTCCCTCAACCCATCACCCCTCTTCAGGGGCGACTTGCTCGTGCAGAATGGTCACGATGCGACCGGCTGCAATTACACAGGCATTATAGCGTGCCTCTCACCTGCATATGCTTGCAACATACATACCATCTCTCTCTGTCTGTCTGCTGCCAGAAACTTGAAGCATGTTCTCACCGCTGAAAACTACAACAAGTATTCTGCATTTTTAAAAAAATGGTGATCTCATATTTTTGTTTGAAAATGAAAAACTTTGTATCAGTTACTGAACAATGACATTTGTATAGTCTGTTTCATGTAAGTGTTCCGCACTTTGACACTTCACTTCTGAGAAGTATGTCTGTACACAGGCTTGTGGAGACTCTACTTTTCCAGGAAGCCACATAGGTTTAAAGCTCCAAACAATGAACTGTCGGACACATTTATCTCAAAATACGGAATAGTTACATGAGACAGACTATAACTTTCTTTGTTGTTTGCAGCAGCCATCTTAAAAACTGAGATATGGTAAACCGACCATACATCGTGATATAACTTAAGGCCTCGCTCTTTAGTTTTACAGTTGTTTTGAAAATATTTTTAACGCTAATTAATACATATATCGAAAAGTTCATTCTTACAGTTTTAACACTTACATATCATCGTTTGTATCTAAATTGTTCTGCTGTAATGCACTAAATGGATTTTTAGATTGTCCCTGAATTATTACATATTTTGTTGTCAAAATTAGGCAAAATTAAGCATAATAGTTTTAGGCTAGCAAACGGTACATTATTAATAAAAACAGTCTGACAAAATTGTGTATCGTGTGACTGTGCATAGCCCCAAATTTTAACAAAGTATTTGGTTAGAAAATATTGTAGTTATTTGCAATTGTTTGAAATAAATGAAAGATCGTGATAAACCACGTTGCGGGCTTTCGTCAATGGGTGACCAATGTATCGTAGGCTATATAAGATCATAATTAAAAATTGTTATATAATTTTGTTACTGAACCGTGGAGCCTTAGTGTCACGAAGTAGGGTAGGAATACGGTATTAAAACGTTCCAGTGTAATCCTTTTACCAACTTATGACACTGTAGAATGGACATTATATTTTTTATTCTACTTCTGCCGCAGTTTCACAGGCCATTTTAACTGAACAGTTTCATTAATAGTATACTTAAACCGTCCATCGTATTATATTCTACACCATAGCATGGTCAAATATAATAAAACGTGAATAATAGTTATTACGAAATCTGTTTTATAAACTGAAGTTTTTCGTTGGGTATACGTCATTGCTAGGGGATGTTACTGAGTCACAGAAAGCCTGCAGACGTTAAAGGACTAACTACGAGAAAATAAGGAACAAAATCAATAAACAAACTAAGGAAGTCAGAAAAGTCTGTGTCAAACATCGTAAAAAGACAATATGGGAAAGTACAGATTTTTAGAATTCGTCCCTTGGCAGGCAAAAGGACCAATGTCTCAGTTTTAATATTTGTTCATAAACCAATTTACTGACTCTCGAGCTACAGAGAAACCAAAGACAGCATAGTGGCCTGGAATTCTACACCCACAATATAAACTATTGTTTTTTGGAATTTGTTTTAAATTTAATTTCTTAATTGTTAAAGCATGAGAGGTTTTATCAACGACGTGAACTAGAAACACTACCGGTAACAAATTTCACATTCTTATATCTCTATTTTCTATGGTAATTATACATTTTCGATCTAAATTTCTCTTAGACAAATAGTATGAAAGTTCTGTGATTGGTCAGTTTGTTCCAATTACCGATACCAGCGCTCAAGCGGCAGAAATTTTCCCTATGCCAAACTTTTAACATTGATATTTTTAACATGTTGTAGAATTAACCTTACCTGGACTGATTCAATTGAGTTACAGTTTCACTTCCACTGCTGTCGGTCGAATGGTGACACTTGTGAGTATTAAAAAAAAATTCTTTTCAGTAAAAAAAATTTAAGGTTATGCTCCCTTACTTCAACAATTCTTGCGCTATATATATGTATTTAAGCTTAAACGAGAGCAAATATCACAAATCTGCCTGGCAATTTTGTTTAAAATTGTTTTTGCCTTGACAGTTTATTTTTAAGACAAACAATTGTACGGTTTATATTAATAAGTCAATTAACAAAAGTTTGTTAGTTACATAGTATTTACTGCCCTGAAAAAAATTAACCGACTTGGCGAAAAACCATTTTATACAAAACTGCCAAACATATTTTTGATATCTGTTCTCGTTTCAGCTTAAAACGTAATTATAGCTGAATTCGTAGTTGCAGGGGAGCAAGAACTCCGATAGTTATTTTTCTATGACTTTCTCGTCTCTTCGCGTTACAATGTGACATTTGTAGCGAACAGCGCCAGTCTTGATGAGATGTGTGTGCTAATGACATTTATTTCAAAACTGCATGCAGTTGTATAAACTTCGCAATAAAAAAATCACAGATGTCATTAATTTTCTTTTCTTAAGTTCTCAGCAGTTTTCCCCCCGTAATTTCTTTTATGTTGGATCGCAGTTTGTACTTGTTAGAAGAAGAAGTGAAAGCGAGAAAACTTCTGGGGCCTGAGCGTGGAGACGTCTGCAGAAAGTAGCGACGGGGTGGAATGGAAGAATAAAACAAGCCTTCAGGAATAAAAAGAGTGCAAGAATGGGACGACGGTAATAAATCTCATTAAAAAGGAGGCCTGATTGGACAGTTCGTATATTAAACAGACATTGTCGTCTTTAGAGCTGACACAAACAAAGATTGATGATGCAGACATGCGAACAAAAAAACTACTGTGTGTTAAAGAAGGGAGCCAGAAACTAAGTCAAACAATGAAAAGAAAAATAAAAGTTATTTTCCTGAACAAATACTATGCCGTAAATCATGCCGAAATGACAGAAAATTAAAGCTACGCAATTACAACCACTTCAAATGTACGTTTTTTTCCCTGTGAAAAATTGTGTGCTCCAAAAATTTAGACGAGAAAATTGATGGAAGATTGTTGTAATTAACTTGTTATTACTACGAAGTTAGCGTTGGATAAGAAATTGTGAAATATGTTCATAGGAAAATAATTGCGTCAATATTTCCATTAGTACATGGCTTAAGCGAGAAAAATTTTGTATAAGAAAGGATTTACAAAACATTATTTATCCTTCAGTTTTGCGTAGCTTGTAGCCTATGATAGATTTCAAATTATGTATAATATTTATTTAACCCAAACTGCCTTGAACATTGTATTAAATGTGGCTTGTATAGTTACAGTAAAATTGTTCATAATGACTGAGTCCATAACTTTCCCTTGTGTTCCATTGACAGAAAACCGATAGTTTGAATACTCGTAAATAAAGTTGAAATCGCTCGTTAAAGTCCACTAGGACAACAGCGGCTTTGGGTGTTTTTCTTATTTGTACTACAGTGTTAAATGTTACGTTGTTAGTCGTATTTTTAGCAGTGTAAATTTGTCCTTATCACAGGAAGACTCCTTGACACCAAACAACGACACTTTGCGGTCGTAATAAGTCGCTAAATGAAGACAATGGGTTTTTGAAGTTGGCAAGACTGTCTATAAAAGTAACACAGACGACTTAGTTTCGCGGTTTTAAAAAATGTAAGTAATGATTTCCTTAAAATAAATAAGCATAATCTATTTTGTGACCTTTTGTTGCATTGCCGTATTGAAATGTGCGCATCTGTTTATAAATCGAACTGTAAAGTGCAGTGTTGTGAAACCTCTAGGAATGTTATTTGCTTCGAATTGCAAAGGAAATAGATCTTAGGATATGAAAATTATTCCGTACAGACACTATCGGAGTCTATAATTACAGTAATTGTCTTTGAGGAAGCCACTAGGGCACAAAAGTAAATATAAATGAGGAGATTAGAGAAGGTAGATTCTTGCGGAACAGTCGGCTATTAGCTAGGTTCAAGGGTATGCTCCGAGAGATATATATCCTAAATCTGGTCTTAAGGGTGCCGTCTACCGGCGGGTTAGAAATTCCAATGCGACAAGCTGTAAAGGCGATCCTGAAGCGCGCAGCAAATGCCACATTGCCACTACGAGCCAAACGTTGAACTAGCCGATCCATTTTTTTATGGGACTTCAAGCGGATGGCCATATAATTTTATTGTTGTAATGTCTGTGGGAATTTTCATTGCATGTCTCAGTCTGAGTTTCACATATAACTAGAGGTACGTCAATTCCGCAAATACATTCCATGTCAGGTTGAACGTCAAAAATATATACTTCATAATCACGTGTGTGATTAGCTGGCGGCTGTCAGGAAGCGCATTTGACTACTGCAAGCCAGTAGTAAACAAGGAAATGATTCCTAGAGCTATCGCTTGTAATGTTGTAAGCCAATGAATAATCGACTGTATCCAGAGCGTGTACAGGACTGAGCAATCTAGGCTGCTGCCAGATGAACCCGCGAAATTGACGTACCTCTACACATAACTGGTTAGTACATTTTGAAGTACGGCAGTTTGTAAATGCCGCTTTTAGCAATGTTGGAGGGCTTAGAAACATTGTTAGTATTGAACGTTGTGACTTAACAATGACATTCTGATCTTGTCTGAAGTGTGTTCTCTTTTCGTACGTTGGCACAATGGGTACATGTGGAATAATTTATTTAAAAATCTGTTTACGAACACTGCAAGCATTTCAAGCGAGTGGTAGGCAGCGCCCTTAAAGGTGTTTACAGAAATTAAAAACTTAAGCAGTAAGAATTAGACGTAAGAAGTAAGCAGTATAGCCGCAAAAATTGTGACTACACAACTATTACTGCCTAAATTCAGCCAATAGGAACAGACTTTGAATATTGCAGCCTATTTAGCTGATACCGAACGCTATGGTTTAAAGCATAGTAGATTATGTTTAGCTGATATTTACAATTAAAAACTTTAATTAAATGGCAAAACTGACAGTTCTTTTTGTTTCAAATAATATCCCGTCTTGTATGTGTTTATAGGTAGTCTTAATACCAAAATTTCCAATTGTGTAAACTCGTTTAAAATTTAACTGCGCACTAATTGATTTGCTTAGGACGTGGTGAACAAAACAGAAACCGCTCTGAGTTCTGAATTACGTCACTCAGGAAAAATTTTTGCTCGGAAAGTTGGCAAAAACCTTTGTCCAAGATTGTTGTTTTTTAATTTGTTCACGTACCCATTCTTGAATAAACCTTATTTAATTAATGCAATTATAACTGATTTATGCACTGTGCCCTCTTTTAAGAGGCTTATACAGCAGGCGCTAGATGCCGGGTCTGAGGCACGGAAACAACAGGCAATAAGGTCTAGACTGACTCGGGATTCTACAACCATATCACCTTTATACGCAGGGCGCGAAAACGGCGTGCAATGTTTTGTCCGTTGGCTTTTCCTCTGGGACTTTAGTTGACCCTCCTTTTTTATTGATGGAAAGTGCGTAGCAAAGTCCAATGCGTGCTTCTGTGATTGTTATTTCGTTTTACGATTGCAGTTGGTATTTTTTACGTGACGGCACTCACACAGTAGTTTTTGGACTGTCCCGAAATCATGTTTCTAAGCATAATATCTATTTAAAAAACTGAGAAGCAGAGTTGTAAGTGTGTGTTTTTTTTTTTTTTTTCGTACATGGGCGTACCCCCTCCGAAATGTCAGTTTCCTTATCTAGGTATTACATTTTACATTACAAAAGGTAGAATATACTACAAAAACAAACCAAAAAGTTAGTTAAATATGTTAATATTACATTTAGAGACGTTAAACACAGATTATATTGAAACGTTTACGCAAGATGAGAGCTCAAAACTCCCTCCGAAAACTAGTCCTAGGTACGTCCATGTTTTCGTAGATACAGATATCGAACAAACGTATAGTAATATATTTTTAAAAAAATTTCTCTCAACACGCTGCGAGCTGTATAAGGCTCTTAAATGACCTCGCTGTCACCCCATCTACTCCCGCTTTACCCTTTTGATTGGTAAGAACTGGAGGAAATAAGTGGTCGCACACTGTCTAATAATAATTAATCCCTTTCCTTGGGAACGCTGAGCAGTTAAGAAACTCTATAAATGTTCCCAGTTTCTTTGTGTACGTTACCCGGCCGTCCAACCCAGAATTATAACACGCTGGGGAAAAAAAGGCAGGTTGGGAAGATAAATTAGAACATTTATCTGAAAAGACAGTACTCGGGACTCGCCACTTATGAAAATGTTGTTGTGGCGGACCTCCTCCTGCATGTGTGCTGTGTCTAATTCCCGCTGTGGCGATCTCAATGAGAGAATGGCATCTAAATGATAGGGTTTTCCTGGTGGTTTGGGGAATTAACGTAATTGTCGGGCGAGTCGAGCCGGCCAGTACAGCCCGGTCGTGACCGGCGAGGTACAGTCTGCGCCGAAAACTAATGCCTCGCCGCGAGGTACTTGCATGCGGCTGCACCGGTGACCGTTGACTGCTACAGTGTTGCCAGACGTTCAGAAATTCTGCTACCGCGCACGAATATTTCCTAAACACAAAGATACTGGAAATGTCATCCGATAATAGTTCAAGAATATATTTTCGTGGTGTACCGAAATTATGTGAAGAGTACCACGGGTTTTTCCTGAACCTGATGACCGAGCAAGGTGACGCAACGTTAACACGTTGGTATTGTATTCGCGAGGACCCGGGTTTGATCCTCGGCTCCGGTCATCCTGATTTCTGTCTTCCATGGTTTCCCGAAATCGCTCCAGGCAAATACGGGGATGGTTCCTAAAGGGCTTGGACCCGAGTTTCTCGGCTTTCGAGAGAATTATTTTTTTTAAAGCACACGAGAGTCGATATCGTAAAATCGTTTCGTAACTTTTTTGCAAATTGCATTTTCTTGGCTTGTGGGTGTTGGTCTCCGACTCCGACTACCTGATGATGGCAGCTGCAACGACTGCCGAAACGTCGCAAGACAATCTTCAGACGCGGCGCACACCCACAAGCCAAGAAAATGCAGACAACGGCCGCGAAAGCCTGCGATCTATTTTTTGCAAATTGGTTATGCAATGTAATTTTTCGAGACAAACTGTATGATGAATAGAGCTAATGTATCAATTAAATGGAAATTTCGTTAATTAACTAATTAGCAACTATTTTACAGTCTTCTGAACCGACAAAATTAGAGTACGCAGTTTAAATCAGCCATAACAAAGTTACGAAGCGATTTTACGATATCGGCTCCCATTTATGTTTTAAAAAATAATTGTCGTTAAATGCGAAGAAACTCGGGCCCAAACCCTTAATCTGGTTTTACACGACGCAATTTATTTCTCACGCAGCTCCTTGCGTGCAGTCGCTCGTGCAATAATTGCATGAAATCTCTCATGGTCTTTTTCGCACAATTTCCTACGCAATATACACGCAATCTGTTTTCTTCCGCCAAAGTTTAGTACAAATGAATAACTAAAGGCACAAGGCATCATGTGCCCTTGAAATGATGGAAATGTTATCTGACGAAGTATGAAAATTATTGTAAACCATGTAGGAACTTGTTTTTCATCACTTCGGTGCTAGTGTTTTCATGGACTTCCGATACAGACGTGGCCACAGTCTTTAATGCGTTCTCGCGGAATGTATTTGTTGTGATAATTTGGTGATCTTGTGTTATAGAAGACTAAAAAATTGCTTGCATTCGCCCAAAAGCCGCAAAAACACACTCGGGCGTCCATTCTATAATTGTATGGTGTTTGTTGAATCATAACTACGCGCTTAAATTATTAAATTTATTCTAGAGAATGGCCAATCACGTTGCTTGTTCCACGCAACTTTCATCGAAATAGAGAGCGTGTTATATTCGCAGAAATAGCCCTGCCGCTTGCATTGCGTGTGAGGTTCGAAGAATTGCGTGTCTGAGCTCCAATGCAAGATCAGCAGATTGCGTGGAAATTGTAGTACATTGCGTCGTGTAAACCCAACTTTAACAAGGGTCATGGCGAACCCCTCTCCCAGCGCCTGTCATTGTACCAAGTTGTGTGATGCCGTTTATAATGACCACTGTCGACGAGATGTAAAGCTCATTTACCTTACCTTACCTGGACATGATATGATTGCAGCATTGCTCATGTAACAACGGTGGTTTTTCACAGTTCTGAAGTCTGTTGTGTGGAGTACTTTTTACATGGGAAGAGCCACGACTTTGTGATTTTTACACAATTTTGTTTCAGAGCTTTATGTGCACATCTGCACCTCAGTGATTGAATGATCTTTGAAAGAACTGTACAATGGGAGTGCATGGCTAGATTTAGTTTCTTGGATATACTCCGTTGCAAAATTAATGACTGTCAAAGAAAACTAAACAAATATTAGGAAAACCATAAATAAGAGGTGTATGCTTTAGTCAAAGCTACACTGAAAGAAAAATTTTGTAGGAAGTCTTCCCTGCAAAATAATTTTGTAGAAATAACAAAATAATTTTATGGTGGCCACAATATTTTAGTGGGATCAACAAAATGTATTTGTGCTGGTCACAAAATTAATTTTGCAGGGTAAATACCCACAAAATATTTTGTAGCTGCCACAAAATATGTTTTTCCGTGTATATACACAACATGAAATAATCGGGTCAAATAAAACAAGGAACAAACAGATAATAAATTGAAATAATAAAAAACAATAATTAGAAAATCAGGAAGCCAAGTAACATGCGACACAACGATGAGACAAAACAAAACACAGTAGATGTCAGACACGAACAGAAAAATGACAAAACGACACAAAGATGAGACGAAACAAAACACAGTAGTGTTTCAGTGTTTGGATGCTTTAACTCTCATTTGTATTGGGGTTCAACTGAAAAACCACAGACGTATAATGTCACAATAGCCTCAAGTTTGATTGCTGTCGTCAAATGAGGAACGTGTCTGAGCAAATATACGCTGGCAATAACCATGAAGCAGAGCTACAGATGTGCACGTAATGAATTGAAACGAAAGTGTACAAAAATCATTTAATGACAAACTCGTGGATCTGTGCGTGGGAAAATATTATTTTATTTGTTTTATTACTAGTGTGTCAGTCAGATGAATATGTTTGTACGAAAGTTACCTGTGTCGGAAGGAAACCACTGTTGTTACTAAGAAAACAGCTTTATATAGGACTGCCAACACAGCTGTAAAATTTAGAAATCTCTCAACTATACAGACTTTTACACTTGAGAAAATTTTAAGGAAGGTCTGGAGCCTCCTTAAGAAAATCCTAGTTTCTTACTTAGATTTCACTCACCTGTCGACCCTGCAACGAAAAAAACTTACATTTCACTCAGAGATACCTTAAATGTTACTGATTGTGTGTGTGTGTGTGTGTGTGCACGTGTGCAATCTGCTCTGTGTGCTCGAAAATCTTGGACACTTTGATCTTTAGTTTTATTTTATAACACTAGATGACTTAAATGTTATATTTATTTTTCAGTTTTACATGGATCCTGGTTAGTTTAGTTTGTATTATATGCAACTTTTTTATCCTTATTTCGTTTCAATATCGACTGAAATTATCATATTATTTTCAATTTTTCTTCGTATAGGCCAATAGCTAGTTCATTTTTTTACTAATTGACTAAGATTTAATGTAGAATTGTTACAAAATTATTGTAAATTGTAGATATAAATTTTATGCTTCAGTGTAAGGCAGCGTGACAACAAAATCATTGTAAATTATAAATATAAATTTTATGCTCCAGTGTAAGGCAGGGCGACAACAAAATCATTGTAAATTGTAGATATAAATTTTATGCTCCAGTGTAAGGCTGTGTGACAACAAAATCATTGTAAATTGTAGATATTAATTTTATGCTCCAGTGTAAGGCAGGGCGACAACAAAGTCATTGTAAATTGTAGATATAAATTTTATGCTCCAGTGTAAGGCAGGGCGACAACGCCTTAACGGCGCCATTAATAAATTTGTATTATTATGATTATTATTATTATAAAACTGGGATGGCTTCTGACTTACATAAATTGCCAATGGGGTTAATCTGATTTGCGATATAACTGTGCGAATAAATCGTCAAGTCATGCAACGTACGGGTTATTTTCTGGCAGTAGACGTTATAAGAGCCTCCTGTAGCCCCTGGCTTCAAGGCCACGGGTTCCTATTTATGATATTTTAGTACGTTTTATTTTTAAAATCCTGAAAGGGAACAAATACCACAATACTGTTACATAGAATGGTTGGAAATTGTTTGTGCTATGAAGTCTAATTTTTTCAAAACATAAGATTTTGTAATTTTGTCTAATTATCGACTTTAAGAAAATTTAATTAAGTCGATAGCTAGCCAAAATTATACAAACATTGATTTCGAAAAAATTAGGCTATACAATAAAAACCATTTCCAATATTTCTGTGTGAGGGTTTACGATATCTTCTCTCTTTAAGGATTTAAAAATTAAACTCCCGAAAACAGCATAAACAGGAACCTGTTGTCTTAAGTTTTGCTTGGTACACCCTGAAGATGCCTGTAAGTTACGGCGAAACTTCGGTACAAGATACCAGCACGATGCTCCAACAGTCCGGAAGCCAAGACAATCAGCTGAACTGCCAGATGCTGTATGTTCGCTTGACGTCTCCCATTAGCCTGCAATGTCGTGGTCTGCCGAAGAAATCGCTTCTGGCCAAGACTTAAAGTTACACGACAAATTGTCCAACCTCCTGTGGTCACACGTCACATAAAGACTCAGGGCATAGCCATCTTTAGTAGATGGCCGCGGCCTTAGATCTGCCAACCCTGGCAGGAAGGGTCATTTTAACACTTATTTCGTCTCATCAACGGCTATGGCTTCACCTGATTCGCCGGTATGTAGGGCAGAAATGTTAAAATTACCCTTCCTGGCAGGGTTGCCAGATCTAAGGCCGCGGCCTTCTACTAAAGATGGCTATGCTCAGGGTCAAAGAACTGCAGACTGTGTTCATTTATGTACAGGGAGTGAAGTCTACGGTGTTACTAAATATTAAACGCGAACTTAGCGTGTACCAAAGAGCGTCTGGGTCGCCCTTAGCACATTTGCGGACTTGTACTGCTCGGATGCGCAAAATACGCCCTAAAATAGTTTGCAAATTTGCCGCACTCGCGTACAGGGGCGCTAAGAAAGTAGGTATGGTAGAATAAATGGTTTCCCAGACATCCATGGAGGTGCTCTTAAAACTACTAGTCAAATGTATACAAAAGTTACAAGATTGTTATTGTAATAACTGTAAGTTTGTATATTTACAAGGCGGAAGTATGTAACTGTCACATATTGCGTTTAGGTTAATTACTTTCTAAATATTTTTGGAAGGTTTTTTTACAGTGTACGCTTACCCAAGCAGCCATCTGAAGAATGCAAATACTATTTTTCCCATTGAGGAGCAATGATAATTTGCGGTTTTCTCCGTATGCCGTTGGCTGTGTGAAGCTTGTGTTCATCCTACCGCATCAATACTCGAATAACAATTTTTTTTTTGTATTTCGCTTTTCACCAATCAGCAACCAGGTTAGCGGTAGAGAAGGAACGGCGTACTGCAGGGAATGTCGAGAAAGCGTGATGATTGCATGTCATTACGAAGCTGGAGGGAAATCACGGGACCCAGAAAGAAGCGAGGTGGAGAAGACCAGCCGATGGACGGACGACATGGAAGATGATGTTCGAGGAGTCTGAAATGAGCGCCAGCAGATGGGGAGAAAGTCGCACTACGAACAAATGTACGGAGTCGAAAGTTGGCAGTTGAGAAGTCACTTAGGTGTTCTCTTGTCGGAGGTGAAAAAAAAAAAAAAAACATATATTCGTGATAGAAGGACTGGAGAAATCCATACAGAGAAGGAACAGCCAGGAATAACAGTATGCGCTTTCCCGGGCCGTCAGGTTGCAAGCGAGAAATGTAAGAGTGTGTGGTAGATAAGTAAACTCTGAAAAATATATTTGAATTCTACACGTTTTTGAAAGTCGATATGGGAAACTACAAAATTGTAACCCTACATGATTATAGTTGACAACTTTATGAGCAAACATTTATCCAAAATGATGCATTTGTTGATCGTGATCTTTTCCACCGCGATGAAATGTACGAGATTTCGCCGTCAGAGGTTGTTTTTCAGAGAGTAATTTTTGCTCAGAAAGTTGGTAGAATCTATTGTTTAGGATTACTGTTATGTTATTTTTGCACATTAGCTTCGAGGAACGTACAGTTTTAAATTGATGCTGAATTATGTACCATGCCCTCGTAAGACTTGTAACCTCGTGATCTTCTTGTAGATGGAAATTAACGATTCACACACTACCTATCGAGATTTCAACCACGTGTAGTTGGAGTGGGGAATCGGTGGTAGCATTAATTACTTCGCAATTGATACAACTTTCTACGTGAAATTTTGGAAGAATACTGGTATGAGAAACTCTGCCTTGTTTAGGTATACCTTATATGTCAAATGTTATTTTGAAATTCATATTTAAAGCATCAGTTAGTAGATACCGGAGAAATTCACTGGTCCACTGACTCGTAGGTTAGCCTCCAAGAATATATGTATATTCAAGCAGACAGCAATTGTTCATTGGTTGCTCGCGGACACAGTGATACCAGGTGATTGGGCCCGTGTCAAGTTGCTTCTTTCTTATTGGCTTAGTGTCCTCCAGAAACACTTAAATAAGTCAAAAACCAATTACGGCAGTGACACCTGTTTACAGTTGTATGATAGCTTGCTTTCAGAAGAAAACACGAATTCTTCTTTACCTCACTTCCAATAGATAGCGACATTGATTTATCACGGGAAAAGTTGACTGCTTGCTAAGCTTTAATATAACATGTCCATATCTGTCCTCTTTTCATCATTGGTGTATCCCCATTTGACTGGACCAATGATAACTCTGGTGCGCTACTACTGAGTATTTGTAATACGTAGAGGTACGTCAATTTCGCGGATTCATCTGGCAGCAGCCTAGACTTGTCTGTCCTATACAACCACTGGCCACAATCGATTATCTATTGGCTTACAACCGTACAAGCAGGTAGCAAGCGATAGCACTTCGCATTATTTCCTTATTTACTACTGGCTTGCAGTAGTCAAACGCGTTTCGTAACAGCCGCCAGCAAGTCACAGATATGACAGTGAAGTATACATAATTGGCGTTCAACCTCACATGGAATGTATCTGCGAAATTTGCGTACCTCTAGTAACACGTCTATAAACAACTACATAACCATCGTACAATTATACAAGCCTCAGGTTGTTATGCTGTTTTGCGAAATATAGTGGCACGAAATTTTTTTTGGAGATTTTCCACTATCTCTGCTGTCGGTAACTTACTATGAATAACTTTTCATTCAAGGCTGCCGCACTTCCACGAACAGTTTATGTGAAAGGCCCGAAGTTATTCAAATTATATCAGAGGTCCTCAAAGTGCGGTAATGTCTCTTGTTTACACTTTATGTCTATATATTTTACAGATAGGGTGAGGAATTATTCGTGAGTTCAATGGCCGACGTGTTATACTCCAATATCCTATACACACTCGACCCCGTCTATTCGTTCATTGTCTGCTGTTCCAGGGAGTAGCAGTTAATGGACAAATGGTCGAGGCTTGAGTATAAATGGGACAGAGGATTCCAACACAAATGTCGTTGAACTCGTGAAACATTACTTTACCAGGTGATTGAGCCACGAACTTGTCCCGAAAAATATTTTTGCAATTTTTTTAAAACGGCATACGTGTAAATCGGCAACTCTAGTCCATGGTTATTGCCAGCATACCTTTATTCAAACACGTGTCTCATTATACTTCACTAGTCATAACAAGGTTACTGTGATACTATACGCTTTTTTTTTTGTCTGAAGAACCCTAAGAATAGAGAGAGATATAACATGCAATCGTTGGCCATGGACCAGAGCTGTAGAGTACACACAAAGCATTGAAACGTAATGTTACAAAATATTTTCGTAAAAAAAAACCGATGCTCTATTAGTTTGATGTTAATGGCGTCACCTGTACAAGACGACTGTTGTTCTTTTTTCCTTAATGTAAACATTTGTGTGTTTTACTTTTGTCTTCCGCTTTAATTTAGAGTCTATATACGTAAAAAAAAGTATGTTAGTTTGCACTATACAAATCAATGAGATAGATTAACTCTGACGCCGTTTGGCAGGTCATCACAAAACTTGGCGTATATGTATTTTTTCACGAAGAAGGATTTTATGCTATTTTACTCTAACTCGCCAATTCGCCACTAGAATGCTCTGCAGCGCATTAAATTTTATACCTATCTTCCCTTCATGGCACATAGGTCATAAGGGGGAGAGGGGTTTCGCCATTCGACCAACATCCATTTTTATATACACACTGGCAGGACAACTTATGCCGGGTTCCGCTAATTTAGTATCAACCTTATAACATAAAATTTAAATCAATGCAGTGCTAACCTTTTCTGCGCTGTTTCTTTACCGCGATTTTTCTGATGAATGGTAAATCGAAAATTGTCTCTTCGAAATTTCTTGCTTCAAAAAACGTTGCCTGAGAAATTTGACGTTTTATTTTCATGATATAATTTTCTGGCCCTTCGGATTCCGACAGTGGTTTCATTCTAGTGGCTTAGCTATCTCCAGCTTTGTTTAAGGACAAGCACACTCGAAAATATTACATCAGAATTACACGTAGTTGTTTGCTCTCGTTTCTTTCGCATGTAATGAAAACCTTACATTAAAATACGTTTACAACAGTAATAGTCATCGTTAAGAGATGGTGATTTGTCAAGAAAATTTGTTATACCAACATTACCGTGAAAATGTCACAGTTTTTTTGCAACATACATGACTGGATGATTACCGTCCGACATGACATAGTTGTCTATAGACCAATCAAAGGCGTCATATATAACAGCAATAAAATTCTCATTAGCTCTGCCAAATAGGGTAACAGTTTCATGTACGGACGACAGCCAGTAGCGTAAATAAAGCTTCTGACATTCTTAAACTTACGTTGCAAACCTGAGTCGAATTTCCCTCGATAAATAACCGTCTTTGCTCTTCGTTAGAGACGGGAAAAATTCGCGAGTTCACTGACCTGAAGGCTAGCTTGCAAGATTATTTGTGTACTCAAGAAGACAACAGCTGTTCACTAGCTGCTCGCTGACACAGTGGTATGGGCCTTCATTTAGTTACGTTTTTGTTGTCGGCTCAGCGACTTTCAGGAACTGTCATAGGAGTCAATGACCAATAGCGAAAGTAACACGAACTTATAGTAGTTGGAATTATAGCTTGTGTCCAAAAGAAAACGCGGATTTTTCAGGTCTCTACTCATCGTTATTCTAAACGTGAGGGTAATGTTATACCAGATGAACTGTAATGTTCTGGGTACGTAGCCGTCCTCTTTACTGATAGGTTTGTTTGCTGTAGTTGTTTACGTTCTTTATTTGTGTTCACTTGAATTACGTGTACAATTTTTTTTTACCTTCAGTTACTACAATTTTGTAGACAATTTTTATGCCACTAGAAAAACTCGAGTTCCTACATTTATTCAAGAACATCCCGTTTCTTGTTAAATTTGCCAAATAGTCCAGAGCTGGTTTAAAAATTATAAGACAAATTGACGTTTGTCATGCAACACACGTAATAAATGTAAAAGACAGAATCCACCATAGTTGCTTAGTTCATCGAATTCTTTGCTTTGTAGATTGGTACTAAACCTTCCGGGACCAGAAATTGGCGATAAAGAAATTTTATAGTTCCATCATATATTTATAGCTTCTATATGTTAACTTAATGGCTATTTTTGGAATGCAATCTTCTAAATCGTAGGGTTTGAAGGGAATGTATAAATATATTCTGTACATTCCACCAACCACCAAAGCACAGAAGCAAAGCAAGTAAACCATCGTTTAATTTTCCCATTTTCCCTAGCTCAGTGTGTTGGCAATAAGCAATATATTTGCCATAAAAGTCCGGGTGTTGCATAACGGCCGTCGTTAAAGATCCAATAAGCCATGTATCCGGCGGAATAATTTTTGAAACAACTTAATTGCTTTGCCGGATTAGGGGGCCACGAGTCGTAAAAATCTTAATTAATGAATTTCACTAATAAATAACGTCGATTGTATTTTTTTTAGATCCGCCTCCCCCTCCTCCTCCCCAATTCCACAGTAGTTGGTTACGTTCTCTACAGTGTGTTCACGCTTACTTCGGCTTGCATACACCAGGAACACGTTCAAATCCAAGGGACGGCTATACCTTGCAGGCAAAACAAATAAAGCCATGGAGTTAGCACGTTGTTACACGGAGAATTGGAAACGAAGCCATCAGTAACCTAAATCACTGTGCCGGCAACAAGAGTTAATGTACTTTAAGCGAATTTTTAAATGCAATACAGTTGAAATCAGTTAACGTATATGGAAACTATACATTGTCTACGTTAACGGAAAAATGACATTCTGCATTGAATATGTAAACTCAACAACACGAATGCAACCGTTTTAATTCATTTCAATTCGTCATTATTTTGATTAACTTGCAACATGGCAGACGCACTATCCGTGCAAAAAAAAAACGGCCTAAATACATGGCGTCATGTACGGCACAGCATGCCGTTTCTCTCTTGTCCTCTACTACCACAGTGTTCTAAACTTTACAAACAAATAAATACGTAAATTCCAACTAACTGATTTTCGTCACTTTCGTCACACTGGGTCCGGCCGTCGTATTTCGGTTCGCCTTGGCTTGCCGATGTCACCACAGGCGAATACTGGGGGACTGACGCATGATACGTATTTTTTTCTTGAAAGTTGTGATGCAGTGAACATTTGATATGCCAACATATTTTACGTTGCATAATATGTATTTTAAATTTTTAAAAATTATTTTTTTAATGTAGCTTTCTAGAACAAATATTTTAAAGCAACTTACAAGAATAGATAATATTACAATTATTACAGTTATTCGTTAGGGCAATTAAGGTGCTGGATACAAATAATGGCTTGAGGTATACGCAACCAAATATGAAATTAACATTCTCTCGTAGATTGTAAAATTTCTATAATTAGAGATGATGTATATCGCGAAAATGTTTTGTACCAACATACCCTTGAAAACGTAGTTGCAAACCAATAATAGGCGTCAGATATTACGGATAGCGGGGTACTTATTGGCTCAGTCAAATAGGGTAACAGCTCTAAGTACAAGCTAAAGCCAGTAATATTCTGGTAAGTTGAACGAGTGTTGAAATCCAGCAAACAGTTAAGTTATCCCGCGATAAGCTATCATTTCTACCTATATTACAATTTTCTCACAAATATCAATGATTCCTTTACAAATCATCGTTTCACTGTAGGAAACTCTGATGGATCAACCACGTAAGATAATTACCTCAAATATCTAAGCAATTGTTTTATTTTCATTATTTTACTCATTAGTTATGATATCACATAAAACATGTGTTCTGTAGCGTTGTTCTAAAAGTGTGAGTGACATTTTACAATCGCCACAAATGCGTCTTGAATGCAGTTGCAGATACAAATATTGTTATCAGGACACGTTACTTAAGGCCACGATCTCTAGTTTCTACTTTTTTAGTGATATAATTTTTTTTATGTCTAAACGAGAGCAGATATAAAAAATTTGTTTAGCAGTTTTGTTTGAAATATTCTTCTTCATGTTGGCTGATATTTCCAAGCCAGTAAATACGGTGGTTTTAGCTAATTATGAATTAAAGAAATTCTGGTTAATTGACATTATTCTAAACCGTATAATTTATTGGTTTAGAAAAATTTATCATGGAAAAAACCAATGGAAACAAAGCTGCCAAACATATTTTTGATATCTGCTCTCGTTTAATCTTACTGTTTGCCATTCTCCAATACTGTTACGGTGGCAGCATGGGTGGACGTGCCTGGCGCACATGGCCTTGAAATGTGGAAGCTATAAAGGCGACACGCGCGCGCATAGCATCTAGACACTAGTCAATAAACTAACGTGCAGTGCAGTCTTCTAGACGATAACTCGTCGCTATAACCTGAGGAGTTGCTAGCAAGACGAGTTCTGTAAAAGTCTGCATTTTCGCGTGTACCAGTATATCCGTACAGCTGTTCTAGAAATACGGTATATTTCCACGGAAGATAAAAGTATATATTCAGTAGACGCCACGTTTTACTTTAGCCCTACCGTATGTCATTAAAGAAATTTCATTAGTGAACATGGCTAGAAATGGTACTGCCATGGATTCGGTGCTCAGTTTCCTGAAGGTAACGGAAGGAAGCACATTCTAGAATCTGTAGTTCAATCCTTTGTATTTCCACAAGTGCAGTAATATCATATAGTTGCAGATATAATTAGCTTGCTAAAGGACTACACTGAGCAAGGAAGCGCGAGCTGTACGGGTGAGACTTGCTCATTTATCACGCTTATCATCGCCTCAAAGCACAAGACGCTCAACTAGTGTCTGTCTTTCACTTGAGGACTTCCTAAAGGACGTCGGTTTGTAACAAATATTGAAGTTTAAGGCCGCTGCCTACCTCGGAGCCCTGGCGGAGAAAGAATAGGGTTTTACAAGTTAAATTATTTTCAATGGCACTCGGTTACCTTCTGTGATATTGATTCCGGGCAAAAAACAGTTTTCTGCGTGGAGAAAAGGAGAACATTGTTACACAAATAAAATTGCGGAAAAGAAATTATGACTAGCCATTTTCGCGTGTATTTTTGTGTGTAAAATTGCTTTTTTTTCCCCACAATTTTCAGGGTATTGAAAAAAAAAAACTGCCTACACGATCCATAGCAAAGTACGCAGCGGGACACCATACATTTAACTGCGTGTTGAATTGTCCTTTCGTGGTATGCCTAAGCCTAGTTTTCTCACGAATTTTTCTTCTGTTTACACAAACGGTTATACCCGTTGCACGTTGTAGAAGGTGCAGCTTTCAAGGTAAATGATTTAATGTAAATAAAGACGATATTTTTATCACCATTTAGAAACTGGCACATCGGTAGCTGTTGTTTTCGATCAAAACCACGAAAATTAAAATAAATTTCTGCCCAAAACATTTAATAGTAGTTATAATTTTTATGACAATAAATAATTTAGAAACAAATATTGGCTTGGTTTTTTAGACTTACCAAGACGGAATAAGTATTGTCTTTATACACGCACTTATGTGTATATGTGTGTGTATGTATGTATATATATATATATATATATATATATATATATATATATATATATATATATATATATATATATACACATACATATTACACACAATTCATTTTCAGCTGCGAGTTGTTAGGTCCCTCGTTGCGTTCACTTTCCTCGTCCTTGGTAAGGAATTTGATTGCAAGCTTTGTATGTCCTTCGTGGTTTTTATCTCAGTTTCTCACGGTTGAATTACCACGAGCTATGTGTACAGTCAGGTAGTGAAACAAAAATCAAACTCTGCTCTATTCACCTCCTTAGCGTGGTTGGGATTTGATTCAGCACATAGGTACTTGTAGGAGTTCAAAACTGTTCACGTAAATATTGTGAAAGTGCAACTTATTTTCTGTAACTACTCCGGTTTCACATTGACTGAATCGTTGGACTTTTGAGGGTTCCCGTGTTGCCTGAATGATTTAGGCAGTTTGACGTTAAACTGAGCTAACGTAACTCAGGCTAGTTATGGATCAAGATGACTCTTAAGATTGAGTTTCTCTCTTGTGCATCTGATACAGGTTTGTGAGTTCATTTGTTGATTCAGTGATTTTTTGTTTTGTTTCCGAGCTTATTTTGTAAGTAATAGTAGTAATTATTTTATGTGTGTGCCAACCAACATATAAACCTTTGACAGGTGGCACTAATACGTACAAAAGAGACACATAACTCGCAAAAATTTTAAACATTTTTTTAAAAACTCCTCACAGGATTTTAAATTTCAAATCAATCAGACCAGTAGAATTGCTTACATTCACTCAAAAATATGTAGGATTCATCGTTTACAATAAAAATTAAAACAGTGAGTATGTAGCTGCATTCAGTGCATCGTTGCTAAGCAACACTTCCTGAAATAAATACTTAAAAACGGCTAAACATATTTTCTTGGACCATAGCTAGAGATGGTGAAATTTCGCGAATTCAATGACCTGCATGTTAGAATCAAATATCCTATGCATGCTCAAGCCCTGTCTATTCGTTCATTGTCTGCTGTTCATCTGAGTAGCAACTCCTGGACAAATGGTCGGGACTTGAGTATGTATAGGATATTTGATTCTAACATGCAGGTCATTGAATCGCGAAATTTCACCATCTCTAATCATAGCTAAAAACCATCTCGATCATGTCAGCTTTCAAACAAAATAAACCGCACCAAAATAGAAATAGGTCCATTCGTTTAGGAGCTACGATGCCACAGACAGACACTTGGATACACACACAGGCACGTAAAAACTTATAATACCCCTCTTTTTGCGTCGGGGGTTAGAAACAACCACACGTGAAAACTTTATAAAAACGTATAATAAAACTGAGTACTGTAAAACGGTATGTATATATGGAGGAAAACGTGACAAAATATGAAAACACTCACCACTTATAATTTTACAAAATATAGTACTTGGAAAATAAAGCAAAGAATCATGTACGATAATTTGCTAACTGAAAGGTTACTCTTTCCCTTCTGAATGGATCTAATCGTATTTGCAGCTGCTGTTTCCCCGTCTGGTGAAACCACATGTTATGATTTGTTATAAATATGCATTGCAAATACATTACAGCGCTGAGCTCTACTTCGTTGTAAAATTTCAGAGCTGTAATACTTTACTTGAAAACAGAAACGAACACGGCGTCAGTGTATTTTTTCTTCTTTGTTTCAGCATTTGCTTGTTATTGTCCATAACTGTAACTGAGATTTTGACATTCTTTCTTGGCCGTTCGAGTCCTGGATGTGCGGTAGCGGCAAGGACGATACACCGCAGCCATCGCGCCTTCCCCTACACTCTAAATCTGAATTAGTGAATATTCACTGATTCATGCTGATGAATTGAGCAGTTTCAACCATTTGAATAAGTGAAAATAGTCACTATTTAATTAGTGAATATTCACTGATTTCCTGTAAGAGTGCCAAGTGAATCAGTGAATATTCACGGTTTTTTCTATTTGTTTTCTAAGAACAGTTTTCACTTATTGAATCAGTGAAAAATTACTGGAAAATCTGTGGACATTCACTAATTAACTTGCGGAATGTTGGCACTCTTTACGGAATCAGTGGATAGTCACCGAATTCACAGTGGTTTCTCACAGATTCAATTTGTTGAAACTGCTCCATCCATTGGCTTGAATCAGTGAATGAATATTCACTAATTCAGATTTATAGTGTAGTCTCTATGCGCATGACACTTAACTCGCTTTTGCGAGACCGTCAGTGGTGTCCCTATCATTTTATGACGTTATTATTAGAAGATAAAGGTGTATTGTACACACATATACAATTTAAAAATTTTTGTCGTAGATCTGTATACCAAAACAAAATGACAGCAAATACACCCATTTTCGCTATTTCCGGTAGTGTGAAAATAAACTTATAGAGATGCACGCATGTAACGTTCTTTGAATGTTGTTCGTAACCATACATCACACATGCTCAGTTGTTTTCGAATAAACTTGTAATGACCGAGGGTCTGAATGCCGTTCGGTGACCTGAGCAGACATCCACCTTAATTAAACTCGGCCAGCAAATGGAAGCACAGTAGAACTCCAATCATCCGAATCAAATAGGACTGGACGCCATTCGGATAATTGAATTTTTTTTTCGAAAGAAAAGGGTACATATACAATGTATTTGAAAGAAAAGAGCGTATTTTAGGTACTGTATGCATTTTTAAATAATTCTATTGAAGGGCAACACTTTTACATGTTCTATAGCGTATGTATGCCGTACATTAGGGACATGTGGGCCGGGCCGGCCGGCGAGGGACGACAGTGTAGCCAACATTTAGTCTGTCTCACGAAATAATTTCATTTTTTGACGGTTTTGAAGGCTATCATGTCTACCAATTTCTGCAGGAAATTGCTTTTAGTTTTGATAACTTGCACAGTTTGAGACCCAGCTAAGTGTGTTTGTGCAAATGTCACTTGTGACAGAGGAAAACACTACTTATTTCATAGGAACAACTCTAAAATTATATGCCAACACAGCTGTCAAAAGTGTAATTCTTTTATGGGACAGACTATACGTAGGGATAATGGTTAGGGACCCTTGTTTTTCGCGAAAAGAATTTTGCCCCACTTTGATTCCGGGCCTTACGTGCACACCTGCAGTTCTGCTTCGTGGTCAACGATTGGATATTTTAACTGTCACCAGCCTTGAGATTCTACCGGCAAATCACAGACGTGTGGTGTTTCAGGAAAGTTTTTGTAATTGGCTCAGTCAAATGTGATACGTAGAGCTGGTGATTTTTCGTGGAAAGAATTATGCAACATTTTGTTTCAATGCCTCGTGTGCACATCTGTAGCGCTGATTCGTGATCAGTGATTGGTTGTTTTAAACTCTTAACGCCTTGAGGTTCTACTCGCAAATCACATAGGCGTGGTGTCGCAGTAACTTCATTCTCATTGGCACAGTCGAATGAACTACTTAACTGCACAAATACACTCTGCCAATAGCCACGAAGCAAAGCTACAGATGTGGGCGTTATACATTGGTACAAAATGTTGCATAATTCTTTTCACCAAAAATCATCAGCTCTAGTGATACGGCTCTTCACACAGACACGCTGCCAATAACCATGAAGCAGAATTGCAGATGTGCACGTAAGGCACTGAAACAAACTGGGGCAAAATTCTTTTCGCGAAAAAACAGGGTTCCATGGTATATCTTGGAAATATTCTGCGCCAGCGTATCCTTCAAAACACTGTAGCTTCTTGTAACATATATGCTTAGATGACGTACTTCTGCCACAATGTAGCTGTCTGCAGACCAATAACGGGCACCAAATATTACAATAGCGGGATTCTTATTGGCTCAGTAAAATGGGGTGACAGCTCCAAGTACATACTAAAGCCAGTAATCATCTGGGAAGTTGAAGGTGTGTTGAAATCCAGCAAACAGTCAAGTTTTCCCGCGATAGACCATCAACTCTTAACTATGCATAGGGCCCGGTAGTTTTCGCGAGAAGATTTTTGCTCCACTTTGTTTCAGTGCAACTGCACCTCAACTTCATGTTTATTGGCAGAGTGTTTGTGTGCAGAGTCATTATTCATTTGACTGTGCCAATGAGTACACCGATAACTGCCACACATCACGTCTGTGATTTGCGGGTTTAACCTCCAGACACTGGGTTTTACGGCATCCAATCACTGACCACATAGCAGAGCTGCAGGTGCGCTCGTAAGGCACTGAAACAAAGTGATGCAAGAATCTTTCCGCGAAAACTACCGGGCCCTAAATACATAATAGATCTGCACTATGAGACGGTGCCTCATCATCCCAATAATGTTCACGCTGCGCCTACACCAGCTTCGCGGAGGGAAGGACAACAGCGCACGTAACCAGATCATTATTTTGCGAATCGCAGTACATGTGTATGTATACATTTCCGTCTTCAATTTCTGAAAGCGGCTCGGATAATCAGCGATTCGGATAGTCGGTGTTCGGATAATTTAAGTTCTACGGTTGGTATACGTACACGTAACGGTGAAAAGAGGGATGGCGGATTTGGTTGGTGGAAAGAAATCCTGGGTGTAATGGGAAGAGCAGGCTTTGAGCCTATCTAGTGCCCTGAAGTAAACTTGGCCTAGCGAAGTTTCTGTAGTCACAGGAAACTCATCCACTTTTGTGTGGCGTTCCTAAAACCCTTGCCTCTTGTTTACTCCTAGATGGCAAAGGAATTAGTTCGGAGATACAATCAAAATCCGATTAGATGTTGCTTGGAATGCGCTGAAATTAAATTTCTTCGAGGACGGTAGTTTCGAGTCCAATTTTCACGAATTACCTTCGTCTTTTATTTTCTTTAGCTAAATTACGAACACTGCAAATCAGCGTTAACTAACGAAAAAAAAAATGTTTTTTTACTGCTCTCGATTATAAACATATCTGTTGGAAATGTGCCTGGAGTAATGTTAGTTCTTTGATTCTTGAGCTGTTCCGGTTCTTAAACTCAAATTTACGAACGTCTACAATGAACCGAAACAACAATCCAGTGTTTTCCTCTGATAACCCTTTATATTACAATGTTATTTCCGTAGAATCAGGGCCGCGGTGGCCGAGTGGTCAGATCACTCGCCTCCCACCAGCATGATCCGGGTTCAATTCCTGGTGGGGTCGGTCCCCGGATTTTCGCATATGGGAATCGTGCCGGACGATGCCGCTGGTCGGCGGATTTCCTCGGGGATCTACCGTTTCCCCCACTCCTTCATTCCGTCGCTGCTCCATACTCACCACATGTCACCCCTCACCAGCGCTGAAGACATAGATGTTTAGCGCTGACCAACATCTCTCATTCACTCCATAGAAGCACTATTTTGTGGCGAAAATATTTTTGCACCAATCGGGTTTAATGATTTGTGTGCGCATCTGCTATTTTGCTTCAGGGTTTGTGATTGGATGTTTAAACTATCAGATTGTCCAGGGTTTCCACTGGCAGTTCACAAACGTACGGTGTCACACTAACCTAACAAATGGGCTAACAAACGAGAAACGTGTCTGAACAAACACACGCTGCTACACTGAAAAAAGAGTATAGTTGCAGGTACCATACTTGTGTTAAAATAGGGACAGCAAAACAGTTTGGTTGTTGGTACTACTGTGGACAGTTCCTTTAACAGTATGTTCTGTAGAAGTTACCATCTGGTGTGTAAAAGCAACAAGGCTCTTTGTTTCTTCTACAGAACAGACTGTTAAAGGAACTGTCCACAGTAGTACCACATACTAAATAGTAATACAGACGTGAAATGACGTGGTGGCTCGTTTGATATAGGCGAACTTGGCCGCTTATTGGCTGCCCGAGGCTGTAGACTCCAGCCCCGTGTCTGTTTGGCTCCTGCATGTTACTACAGGTTTCCTATTGGCCTGGCTGCCGACTAGCAGAGCAGCTGCCTCACGCTGATTGGCAGTAGGTGTTTCCGC